>CAUYPK010017308.1:0-37020 GCA_963574355.1 Loris lydekkerianus
GGAGTGGGGCTTTGGTGTGTGCCACACCTTTTGGGTGCGAGACATGACTGTAAGAGGGACTTTACCTAAAAAATGCAATCAGTATAACCTGGTTTATTGTACCCTCAATGAATCCCCAACAATAAAAAATAAAGAAATGAAGAAAAAAAGAAAAAAAGAAATTAAAAAAAAATAAAAATAAAAAAATAAAATGATCAGATCAATAAAATATATTTTTCCCATGGCATTAGATATATAACTTATAGTAATGGAGAAATTAACTTTTAATTTTTCTCTTCAAGTTAAGAATGCACAAATTAATTATATTATCCTCTGTAATGCTTTAGAAACTTCAGAATTATGTGAGAAGCCTAGACAAAGAAAACAAACAAAATAAAACAAAACAAAACAAACAAAAAAAAAAACTGATAGTTTTTGTTTTTTTGCTTTTAAACAGTTTCCTAAGCCAGGATATGCGTGCATTAACCACGCACAAATATTAGTCTCTGAGAAAAGATTCCAGCAATAGTTTGATATATATCACATATACACATATGTAAAAAGTAAAACAAGGATTGACAGATATAATATTACATTTCTTTCTGTGAAGTCTATATATTATTTCAAGTGAGATATGGATGGACCTACCTGTATAGAACTGAACAATGTTCGTAAGGTGAGACATTTCCCTGCCGGTTAAAATAAAATGGAAAATGAAATTATTTTATTTCTCTACCAAGGGGAAAAGAGATACTCGATTTAAGCTCTTGGTTTTAAAATCTATATTCACTCTGTAGTTAAAACGTAAGTAGAGTAAGCCTTTTATTAGTGGAAATCATCTTTTAGAAAATACATATTACGTAAGTAGAGTAAGCCTTTTATTAGTGGAAATCATCTTTTAGAAAATATATATTTTATGACACAAATCTTAGAAAGGTTTTAAGATGCATGTCTTACGTTTCATTGTTTTGAACCATGGCTTTTTGATGGGTATCTTCCCAAGCACCTAATGGCTACCAATGGAACAGTCACTTAACAGGGAAGTCTCCATGGAAACAAAATTGCAGGATGTCACTGCAATAACATAGGTTAATGTGCTATATTTTAATAGTATAGTAGTTCTCCCAAAGCACCAAAAGAATTGCTTTTTAAAAATACATGTATCGTTAAATCAATGTAATTTTTAAGTAGATAAAACAAGTTTAACTTCTTGTACAAGATGCATTTATGTCAAATAGGAAATAATTCACTGCAGTTATTATTTTGAGCACCTTCTACCTACCATAATAAAGCAGCTTATGATCAAAAATGGGCTGCACGGTTCAACTGTCCACAGACTCTTGAGTTCAGGAAAAGCCAAATACGAAAGGGCAACAAACATGAATTGAAATGCAAACAAACATTGGGATGTAAACAGCACCAGTGCTGAAGGTGGCAGAGACTAGCCACACAGCAGAAAACCTAAGAATATTTATACAGAATGGACATCCTACTGGGCGGATAGAAAATTACTCCTGACATAAAGTGTAAAAAAAATAAAATTATTACAGGTGGTGCCTGTGGCTCAACGGTGTAGGGCACTGGCCCCATGTGCTGGAGGTGGTGGGTTCAGGCCCAGCCCCGGCCAATAACTACAAAAATAAATAAATACATAAATAAATAAAATTATTCTCATATCATTGATAAGAGAATTCGCTTACAGAGAAGTCAATATATTTTTTTTTAAAGTGCAGCAATTGGAAGATTGTATTCCCAATGATTTTAGTACCTTTGATATCTCATGCATAGTAATTAAATAATCAGATATAAAGATGTAGTGATGTAGTGGGTATAATTAGTGAATATTTACTGTCAGATATTTAATATAGGATATTAGTGATCAAGTGTTAATTTCATTTTATTCATCCATATGAAAAACAAACAAACAAACAAAAAAACATTAGTTGTTAAAAACTAAACTGTGATTTAATGGAGCCAAGAAGATTTACCAAAGTTCAACTACCTTCAGGAAGGTCATTCAGCAAACCAATTAAAATTATCTTCTTGCATATTTTCAATCAGGTAATTCTTTTTTTAGACCCTGTTAACTCTTCCACTTTAAGAAAAATATATTTATTCTTCTCTCCACATATATAACCACCAATTTTCCTACTTTATTCTACTTGTCTGTTTATTACAAACTAACCTCCTAACTACCCTGAATTTCTGTTTCCTGATGTTGTAATGCTCTTCTATATTTTATTACATTTTTCTGGGATATATTACTTTGAGACTACTATATGCAGCATTAATTTTCTTTTCCCTTTCTAAAAGTAAAGATTATATTTTACTATACCTTCTTATCTTCATAAATGGGATTTAAAAACAGGTTTGAAAACCCAGATCTTGTCCTTAAGATTTTGCTAAGTTTATAAACATTTCTCACGTCCAAATTTTCTCATATCTAATTTTGTGCTAGTAACAGTTATCTCATAGATTTATTCTGTTTGTATGCCAAATAAAAGTATATACATAAAACTACACTGTCACAGAAGGCGAGAGCTTTCCAATAACCTCCCTCCCTATTCCTCCTCTCCCACCACCCCTTGAACCGTGGTTTTCTCTTATGTGAGGTACAGTTGTTTATTTATTGGTTTCAAGCAAGTATTCGCTGTACATGATACTAACAGACTTTAAAAATGTAATTAGACAAAAACATCTTTGCCCAAACCAATACACTAGAGAATTTACTAATGTTTTCTTCTAGCAGATTTAGGTCTAATATTTGAGTCTTTTGGGGGGGGCTGCTAGGGACAAGGTCCCCCTGTCACCCCAAGTAGAGTGAAGCTCATTCTAATCTCAAACTGCCAGGGCCAAGCTGTCCCCCTCCACAGTCTCCCAAGTAGCTGGGACCACAGGTATGTGCTATTGACTCCCAGCTAATTTTTCTATTTTTAGAAGAAAATTTATAGACAGCTTTGCTCAGTCTGGTCTTGAACTCCCGAGCTCAAAATTTAAAACATAAGCCCCTAGGCCTGGCCAGACTTAAGTCTTTAGTAGATTTTGATTTGATTTGATTGGTGAAAGTGACCAGACAAGGGACCCACCCAGTTTAGATATTATTTGACCTTTTTAGACAAAAATATATATTTGAAAGCTGTACACCAAGTAATTAAGTTTCAATGGAAATTAGTATTTAAGTATTTTTTCTTTTTCTGAAAATCATATTGCCTGTCCTAGTATTTTTATCCACGCAAAAAAGTGTCTCATCTCCTAAAAAAGATAACTCTTAAACTTTCAATGGCAGCTTTCCGTCTCAGAGAAGATCAAAATTCCCTTCTTTACCTCACCTCCTGTCTGGGATTCGCCTTCTTGTTATACTCATAATATGGTTTCCTGACATGAATTAACCAAAGCAATAAATTCCCATGAGGGACTCCAAACCCGAAGGGTAGATCAACTCAGAAGGGAAACTGGCTAAGTCACAAGGGCAAAAAGGAGAGTGAAGTGACCTTGGGCTCAGGGTTAAGGTCCCTTTCCTACTTATGAAAACAGTAATTTCATTGAACTCACATCTCAATGCAAGATAGGTCATACGGAGGTTGAGGAAAATCAGGGTAATTGCTTTATGATGAATCTTTACTAAAAAGACTAGATTCAAAATTTTCGAATTCCACAACAGGAGCACAAAAGAATTTGTGAATAAATAATTCACATACCATGCATGACACGTGCACTAGGTCTGCGTATGATTTTGACTCATTATTTTACACTTAAGTTAAAACATTTTAAAATTTGCAAAAAAAAAAAAAAAAAAAAATTTACTCAGTACAAGATGGGCTGTGCTTTTCTTTAAGGACCATACATATGTTATCAAAAAAACATTAAATGTGATAAATGCTCTGGATATTTATTGATGTACCATTCCTAAGTACATAAAAACCAACTTTCCCTTAGTATGATCTTCTGTCACAGGAAGGGGATTCACTGGCTTGACTCATCAGCCCTTGCTCCATTTGTGATTTAAACAGTGGTGAGGGACCAATTTTGCATTTCTACATCTGTGGTATATGCGATGGTCTCCTTTAAAGAATGCTTCAGCAAGTTTTCTGTACCTGAAATATTAAATTGCATCAAGAATGCCAACTAGAATTATCGCATGTAATTATGAAAACTTAGTCTACACAATTTGGAAGCAATCTTGGGAACACACAAGTAGAAAACAAGCCTAATCCTTTTCTGTCACTCTCATCCCTGCACCAATTCACCAAGCAATAAAATGCACCAGGAATTTGCACACGTTTAGAGACCTTTACAAAAATACATTCTGATATTACAATAGCCTGTGTTGTATTATTCCATTTTTTTTTTTTTCACATTTCACATGGTGGAAAATAATAATTTTAAAGTCATTATCTCTTTCCAGAACAATAGTTTGGAGGAACAGGTGCACTTCATCCCAGTCTCTGCCTGGAGCTCATTTCAATAAACTGAGATTAACTGCATTTTTTTTAAGACAGCACTATTAGTTGTCTCATTTGTTACAGCCATTCTTTGCAGTTCTAACATCTGTCAAAGTCCATACAAATAGTCCCCCAGAGGAAGCAGATGTTACAAAGTTCTAATTTAGATGTTTGTTTTGCCTCACAGACAAAATACGGACAGTAAACATTCTGCTCTGTTAAGCCCCATTATCAAGTGCAGACTGCTGATGGATTTTTTTTTGATTAGTGTTTCTGAAATGGTTATCTCAGGAATTAGTACTGAGAAGAACACAGTATCATCAGATGTAGATCCAGTAAAAAGGCAAGGTAGATAGGCATGCAGGTGGATAGGCAGATAGGTAGCTTAAAAGGCATGCTTGGACAAGTGTCGATATGTCTGAGTGTGATTTTGTAATTATTATTATGTAAAGATGCTAAATTGACTAAATATTTAGACGTAATTGATTTACCCAAAATGTTACACAACACATACTATTTTTTGAAATAGAAATATTAGCTATTGATGAGTGAACAGAGATGGTACAGATGTTCTTTAGTGAAATGTTAAACTAGATTTTTGTATTGGGTTTAATTTTGCATACGTTGTGAGCATGAACAACCATATTATTTCTAAATATATATATTGGCAAATTAATTCAGGGTATTCTTTTTTATACCATAGCATTTTCATTCCTCTCCTTATATATTAATTAAAAAAACACTAAAGTAAATGAACTAGATGCAATTTTGCATTTGGTGCAATTCAGGCACAATTTCTGCTCGATCCTTACCAGCTCTTCCCCCTAACACATTTTTTTGAGGCAGAATCTCACTGTGTCACCCTTGGTAGACTGCAGTGGCATCACAGCTCACAGCAACCTCAAACTCTTGAGCTTAAGTGATTCTCTTGCCTCAGCCTCCCAAGTAGCTGGGACTACAGGCGCCCACCACAATGTCTGGCTAATTTTTGTTGCAATTGTCATTGTCTAGCTGGCCTGGGCTGGGTTTAAACCTGCCAGCCTGGGTGCATGTGACTGGCCCCGTAACCCCTGTGCTATGGGTGCTGAGCCCCTTCTAACATGTTTCATGTGTTACCTTACTTAGAGCTTGTGTTTTCAGACTGGAAGATAAGCTCCTTCAGTACATAGGTATTTGTTCCCCAGCACACCTAAAATAATACTTGCCACAGTGCAGGTGCTCTATTATGTTTATTGGCAAAAATAAGCAAATAATTATCATGAGTGGAAATGAATGAAGACTTTACTTTTGAAATAAGGAACAACATCCTTGTTCAGAGATATATATAAACTCCAAAAACGACATAGTACTACTGTTAATAATAATAGACATTATTATTATCCTGATGAAAAAGTCAGAACCAAGAAATTGTAATATGATAAAGATCGGAATATATCCACCCAGTAGATAAGAATTAATTCACAAAGCAAGGTTTTGATGTATCTATATTAAATATCAAATTTCCCCTGTTTTGAAATTCCAAAATATAAATTTATGGTATATAATGTTAACATATTTTTAATTTAATGAAAATATTGATGCTATACTAAATTAGCTGAAGTTTCTTCTTGCTTTCCTGAATAGTAAAACAATACTCTAAAAATAAATTCATGGAAGGTAGCTTGATTTTTTTCTTTACAATAAATGAAATAATCACTTGATACTATATGATTCTTCCAAACTACGTAAATGCCCTTCTCTCTCACACAAACATGACAAAATTTTACCTACTTTATGCAAGAGAATACAAAACTTTTCAAATTTTAAGGCACATAAATTACACCCAAAGGTGAATTGTCTACAATGTTTCAAATTTGTTTGATACAATTTTAAATTATGTATTAATCAAAACGTGTATTATGCTCAACAATGCCCAATTACTTTTGAAAATTCGCTTTAAGGTAAGAATTTTATGCATAAATGTGAAATTGCAGACATGATCAATAATTTTCCAATCTCTTCAACATTTCCCTCAAATCGATAATATTGTAAGACCTATACTTCAGTGCTTTATCTTTCCACTACATCAAGATTCACAGCTTTTGAAAACATATAAATTTTCATTAATTTCAAATAAGTGTAAATGTTAACTTTAATATATTCTGTCACACATAATTGTTCGGAAATTTATCTTATACAAGTTTCTTTGTCATGGCTAGAAGTTATTTTAATAGTTCTTTTTGAAGCACAGCTCTAGTTATTAGTGTGGAAATAGACTTAAAAGGTTATTATTCTTTTTTTTCTTTCAAATATGTATATTCTTTTGTGGAAACAGCATAATTATATGTCAGAAAATTAACAAAAATAAGACATGCATACCCAATAAAACACAAGCAGATTGCTTTCTAAATGTTTTTGTAAACTATTTTTCATAATGTATTTATTAAAGTAACAAATCAACTAAAGCATTCAATAGAATGACCAAATATATTATATTACATAATAGTGCCTTATATTAAAAATTAAAAATAAGATTTGTTTTTATTATTGTTATTATTAAAACTGGCTATTCAGTTTAAATCTTTTATCGGATAGGGTTTATTTTCCCCAGCGTGTCTAATTGTCAGCTGTGTCAAAGTCACTTGGGTCTACGTGGATGGTTTCATGTCTGAATTCTTTGTTCTGCCCCTTGGTCCATGTCTCCACTTTTGTGCCACTACCATGCTGTTTTGACTATTGTAGCCTTGTAGTGTAGTTTGGTGTCTGGTAACGTGATGCCTCCAGATTTGCTTAAGACTGATTGGCTATTTGGGCTCTTCACGGGTTCCAAATAAAATTATTTTTATAGAATAGAAAAATTATTTTGCTATAAGAAAAATAAATTAAATTTAAAAAGGATTATTATTTTAATCATTAAATATTATAATTAAATATTAATTATTATATTTGATAATTATATCAATATCTATATTGATTATTATAATTAAATAGAAAAAGATATATATTTTTGTAACTGTGAAATACGATATTGGTATTTTGATAGGGATTAACTGAGCCTGTGAATAACGCTGAGTAATATGGAAATTTCCACAGTGTTGATTCTACCAGTCCATGAGCATTAATTTTTTTTTTTTTTTTTTTTTTTTTTTTGCAGTTTTTGGCCAGGGCTGGGTTTGAACCCACCACCTCTGGCATATGGGGCTGGTGCCCTACTCTTTTGAGCCACAGGTGCCTCCCGAGCATGAAATGTTTTTCCACTTGTTGGTTATCAACCACAATTTCTTTCCTCAGTGGTTTTTTTTCTTTGTGGAGATTTTACACTTGCTTGGTTAAATACCTTCCCTTGTATCTTATTTTTTGTAGCTATCGTGAACATTACTGAGTCTGATGTGCCTCTCAGTTTAGCTGTTATTGGTGTACAGCAATGCTACTGGTTTGTGTACATTGACTTTCTAACCTGAGAACTTACTGAACTAATTTATTAATTTTAGGAGTCTGTTAGCGAAGTCTTTGAGGTTTTCCAGACATAAGGTGATGTATCGTCAGCAGGCAATGATACTTTGACCCCTCTACTCTGATTCAGGTGCCCTTTATTTATTTATCTTGCCTGATTTCTCTGACAGGAGATACTATGACGAATGGAAGTGAGAACAGTGTTATCCGTATCTCTTACCACTCACAAACATTAATTCAAGGATAAAGGACTTAAGTGTAATGCATGAAACTTTAAGAATTCTGGAAGAAAATTTTGGGTCTTCTAGGCACTCACTGGCCTAGACAAAGGATTTATGGCAAAAGACCCCAATGGCCATCACAGCAACAACAAAA
This sequence comes from Loris lydekkerianus, assembly GCA_963574355.1. Taxonomy (NCBI): domain Eukaryota; kingdom Metazoa; phylum Chordata; class Mammalia; order Primates; family Lorisidae; genus Loris; species Loris lydekkerianus. Next base: position 8,229 of record CAUYPK010017308.1, read on the forward strand.
CCACTAACTGGAACTTCATTAAATTCAAAATCTGCACAGCGAGAGAATTAATCAACTGAGTAAATAAACTACCTACATGAAGGGAGAAAGTATTTGCAAGCTGTACATTTGATAAAGAGCTAATAACCCTTTATCAAAAGGAACGGGGAGAAGGGGAGAGTAGGTGAAAACTTACCTAAAAGGCACAGTGAACGCACTCTGGGTGACAGGACGCTCAGCCCTGAATCAACTCACAAACGCAATCCTTACACCCCACACGTCGATACTGCAATAATATTTTGAAATAGATAAATACAAAAAAAAAATTAAATACCCAAAACATATAAGATTTGAACTGGTTTTTATGATTACTTTGGAAAATATACACTCTTTACTGCAAATATTTGTCTCTTTACTGAATTCAAAAGAACACAAACATGAAATAAGTAATGATTTCCTCATAATTAGTTTTTGTCAACACCTAGTCCTCAATATGTACAATGTCGCAGACTCAAACGTTTTATAGCAAGGTACCTTTCTAAATCCTATACCATTTTAATATAACAAAATCACAATACATTTTACATGACAAAAAGTTTTATTTAAATAGCTCCATTTCTTGTTTTCATATGTAGTTTAAAACTGTGCTCAAGAATTTCTAGATATTTGATCTAATTAACTAAAAGTGATGAAAGTAAAAGATTTATTTATTTGTTTGTTTCTCATGAGGGGCCGAGAAAGCACATTACAAGACTTCCTCTTGACATTAAAATATTATGCAGCCATGGACATCAACAAGGTAAAACAGACATGGAATGACGTGACAGCACATTAGATTTAAAAAGTGGGTTGTAAAGTAGGATATGCCGTCTCATTAAAAAAATGTATAAAGTCATAGAATGAAGTTGAGACGTAGTTATATGAAGGCATTAAAATATGTATTGGGGGCATTAGAATTTTGGTTAATTCAGATTTCTTTTCGGTTTGCTTTCTACTTTCATGTGATGTGAGCAGTGTTACCATGTCTAACATGTACCCCTCGGAAAAAGCAGTAAACCTAAAGAGAGAAAGCAGGGCCAGGTAGATGTCAAAGTAAAAGATTTAAACCTGCTTATGTAATTTATTTAATATGTCAAATTATTAAGTTAGTTTTAGTGGGTTTCTTTTTCCCTAAGAATATAATCATGTCTATTTTCAAAGCCAGAGTCATCATGTTTATAATATCCTCCTGTGAACATTTTCATTTCTAACGCTTAATGTTATGTTTTTCTTTCCCAGTATAGTTTATTTAACATTCTCTTCTTTTAAAAATTGAATGGATTAAGGAATTGTGGTCTATGTGCACCATGGAATACTATGAAGACATAAAAAGGCGGAGACTTCACGTCTTATATGTTTACCTGGATGGAGCTGGAAAATATTCTTCTTAGTAAAGTATCTCAAGAATGGAAAAGAAAGTATCGAATGTAATTGATACTACTATGAAATCAGTGTATAATCACCTACACATTCATAGGAATGGTAAAACATAACTATCGTCCACAAAGAAGAGGAGAAGAGAGAGGGAGGCCGGAAGGAGGAAGGGTATTTGGGGTATTAGAAATGTATCATTGCATAAGGCATTATCTAATTATCAGATTATTCTAATCTGTTAAGAATAGAGTATAAATGTCTTACCACAACAGATAAGTAAGCAAGCACATGGTTATGTTAATCAGTTAGATGTAAGCTTTGCACATTGTGTATCAAATCAGCACATTGTACCTCATAAAAGTATTAATGTACACAGTTATGATTTAATAAAGAAAAAGGTAATTAGCTCAGGTCATAAGTTTTATTATTTCAATAATATTTTACTTCTCTTACAATAAGCATAAATTATTTTTTGCCTTAAAATGTAGTTTATTATATAGCATTTATTGTGATAATTAGCCATTCCATTAAATACTAATATTAAACTGTGTAAGAGTTACAATATGGTTCAATAATGAAAAATATTACACAGAAGAATTACAGTAAGAATTCTAGTAGGAATTTTAAATTTTTTGCATTTCTAAATAATTAGTTGAACTAAATATGTATAATTGAAACTACAACATTGAATTCACTCGTTATGAAACACTAAATTCATATTGAAAAATTGCCATCCTGACTTATTGTTGTAGTTAAATTTTTGACAAAATTTAGCATCCCTTTCTGGCAAGAACACTCAAGAAAATAGGCTCAGGTGGGACATTTCTTAAACTGGTAGAGGACCTCTACAACAAACTCATTGCCAAAATCCTATGGACTAGAGTAAAACGGAAAACATTTCCACTTGGAAGTGGAACCAGATGAGGAGGCCCATTGTCGCCACTGCTGTTCAACATTGTGCTGGACGTCCTGGCCATTGCAGTCAGGCAAGAGAAGGAGATCAAAGGTATCCTAATGGGGACAGAGGATGTCAAACTCTCACTCTTTGCAGATGACATGAGCTTATATCTGAAAAACCCTAGGAACTCAACGATAAAGTTCTTAGAAGTGATCAGGAAATATTGAAAAGTCTCAGGTTACAAAGTAAATATGTATAAATCAGTAGCTTTTTTAAGTGTCAATAACAGTCAAATTGAGAATCAAAGTAAAGGCACAATACCCTTCATGGTCACTCCAAAGGCAATAAAATACCTGCGAATACATCTAACCAAGGTTGTGAAGGATCCCTATAAAGGGAACTGTGAAACCAGAGGAAAAAAATAGCAGAGGACATTAACAAATGGAAGAACATACCTTGCTCTTGGTTGGGAAGAATCGACTTTGGTAAAATATCCATACTCCCCAAAGCAATCTGCAAATTTAATGCAATCTCCATCAGAGCGCAGGCTCATGGGGAGGAGGGAGATAGGAGGGGGAAGGAGAGGTGATTGGTGGGACCTCACTCAGTGTGCACAGTGTGCAGGTGCTGAGCACGCCCCCCAATGAAGGACTAACTACAGCTTGAACTTGACCTTAATAATGAAAACAATGTGACATGAAAATTTTCACCCCCATATCAATCTGAAATTGAAAAAAAAAATTGAAAAAAAAAATTGGAAAAGAAAAAAGAGCTCAGGAAAATTGACATAGCCTGATGAAAGTGCATATAGTAAGCACACAGTGGCTTTAGGGATTTGCACGTTAAGTAGACAACATATCTATTTGGTAAGAGGACATTTCAAAATTATTTACAAATTAATTATAATTAATTACAAGTTAATAGGTAGTATTTCATTTTAATTTACATATTAATATGTAATATTTTCTTCTATTTTTCATGGGGAAACTAAGAGCAAAGAAAGCTATTTTTGAAGCTATAACGAGAATTGATGCTAGCTGGGAACAGTATGAACTGGGTATCTGAACCAGTACTGTAAGGGAAATAGTCAAGGCATTAATGTCAACATTATAAAGAGTACATAAAATAAAGTGTTCTAGAATGTGCAGAAGTAAATAGAATAAAGTATGTCTATGAGTACCTACTTATAATTTATTAATTATGTTATTATAAAAAATGATACAATTTCATTTGTTATGATACCATTGTGCTGTACACATTTCTTTAGATAATCCTAAGTTCACACTATAAAAGATAATGCAATATATGTTGATATATTTTACTTATCAAGTAATAAAATACATTTCAATATGATCTCATTTATTCTCTAGCTCTATTAATATATGTGAGTCAAAATAAAGAATTCTGAATTTGTAGCATTAATTATTAATACAATCATTAATTATTAATACAATATAATTATAACATATTAATATAATTTCTCTCTATATAGAAATGTATATTTCTAATATTAAGAGAAATATATATAAATTTCAACATATCAGAGATTGAGAAATATATATATATATAAATTTCAATATTCCAGAAATTGATTGAAAAGGAAATAGCTTAAGAAATATAAAATTAAAATATATTATAAGTGACCAAAATTAAACATTAAGCCAGAATAAAAGTAAAAAATTAGTGACTAATATAGATATAATCTATATTTTCCAATGTGGGTAAACTAGATAAATACAGAAAGGTAAAATGAAAAATAAAATTAAAACAGAATGGTATATGGTCTTCTGTAGACTCTTTCCAGAAGCATAAACAAATGGGTAATGAAGACATTTAAAAATAAGACATCAGACAAACTTCTTTAAAAGCTGATTGTTGCAATAGTATTTTATACATAAACCACATTATTGATATAACTAAATTATGCTAAAGGTTGATTTAAATTGGTAATGTATACGATGCACTGTAGCAGCCCTATAGCCTATGGCTGGGAGGAGTGAGAGTTATAGAAACACCTGTACAGCTCAGTAATGGAACACCTTGGTGGAAAGGGCATGGAGAGGGATTCAGCTCTCCTAACAAGCATGAGAGCTCGGGAGATGAGAGCAGTGGTGAATTGGCAGTCTCTACACCTGTGCTGTTGAGAGGCACGAGATCAGCCTTATGTGGGGCTGGAGGAGAAGGCAGTCGGGAGGATGAGCATTCTGTCATGGACCTGCGTACTCTGTCTCCTCTCCTCCCTGCAGAACACCAGCAGGGTGTCTCTCTGCTGAAGATTACCCAGCTCTGCTAAAGTCTTAAGATCTATCTAATCTAAGAAGACTGCTTTACTTACTCTAAGACACTCTCTCTCTCTCCTGCTGAAGTAGACAGCCTTCAGGCACCTAAGAGAAATTGTTCCTGAGCAAGGGAGCTTAGCGGTCACGTCCAGAACCTACCTAAGCAGGCCTGAGACCTGGCCAGTCCTGAGCTCTGACAATTCACATAAAACATCTGTTTTTATGGTACCATAAACAGGGCGTTAATACACATTAGGATAGAATATTGGCAGTTATTTCTGTTCATTCTGTTCTCTTACATTAAATTCATTGTACACTAGTCCCTGAGGATTTCCATGTTCTACAACTGCGTTTGTCATGTTTTGCTGAATGAATGAAGCCTGAGTGACTGATGTAAGGTTGGTCTGTGAGCTAGCTAAATCTGTAAAAACGATCTCTTTATGCTCCCTGACAAATAGCTGAACAGTCAGTATTTTTCTTGAGACACAGGGGCACACAGCTTTAATGTAAACAGTGCAGCTTTGTAACTTGTAGCCAAGAAGGAGGATAAATGACTAAGGACGTGTTAGAGAAAAGAACAAAACGGGCCTCTGTTCCCATGTCACGAATCAATCCCTCTGCTCTGAGCGGCTGGTGTTACATGGGTCACCTGTTATTACAAGAAAGGCAAATAAATCGTGATTAAACATGCGGCAATTAGAAAGGAGACATCACAGGGCTTATGTAAAACTGAGTATAGAATAATTACATTTTCCTTGTCCTATGTCTTAATGCCATACTTTTTTTTTTTTGCAGTTTTTGGCCTGGGATGGGTTTGAACCCTCCACCTCCTGCATATGGGGCCGGCGGTTTGTACATTTTTTAATAGTACATCTGTCAGCCATCTGGAAAAAAATTGCCTAGTGTTTTACATAATTTAGAAATATAAAGATTATAGATTATATTATATTTTATTATTTATTTATTTATTTATTTATTTATTTATTAAATCATAGCTGTGTACATTAATGCGATCATGGGTCACCATACACTAGTTTCATAGACCGTTTGACACATTTTTATCACTCTGGTTAACATAGCCTTCCTGGCATTTTCTTAGTTATTGTGCTAAGACATTTACATTCCACATTTACTAAGTTTCACAGATACACTTGTAAGATGCACAACAGGTGTAATCCCACCAATCCCCCCCTCTGCCCACTGCCCCCCTTCCTCTACTCCCTCTCCTCCTTCCCCCAATTCTTAGTTATAAGTGGGTTATAACTTTCATGTGAAAGCTATAAATTAGTTTCATAGTAGGGCTCAGTACATTGGATACTTTTTCTTCCATTCCTGAGATACTTTGCTAAGAAGAATATGTTCCAGCATCATCCATGTAAACATGAAAGAGGTAAAGTCTCCATCTTTCTTTAAGGCTGCATACTATTCCATGGTGTACATATACCACAATTTACTAATCCATTTGGGGATCGATGGGCACGTGGGCTTTTTCCATGACTTAGGAATTATGAATAGGGCTGCAATAAACATTTTGGTACAAATATCTTTCTTGTGATGTGATTTTTGGTCTTTTGGGTATATGCCTAGTAGAGAAATTACAGGATTGAATGGCAGATCTATTTTTAGATCTCTAAGTGTTCTCCATACATCTTTCCAAAAGGAATGTATTAATTTGCATTCCCATAAGCAGTGTAGAAGTGTTCCCTTCACGCCAACATCTCTAGTCTTGGGATTTTGTGATATAGGCTAGTCTTACTGGGGTTAGATGGTACCTCAAAGTAGTTTTGATTTGCATTTCTCTGATAATTAAAGATGATGAGCATTTTTTCATATAACTATAGGCTGTGTGCCTGTCTTCTTCAGAGAAGTTTCTCTTCAAATCCCTTGCCCAGCCTGTCATGGGATCACTTGTTCTTTTCTGGCTTATACGTTTGAATTCTCCATGGATTCTGGTTATTAAACCTTTGTCAGACATAACCTGCAAATATCTTCTCCCATTCTGAAGGCTGTTTGCTTGCTTTACTTACTGTGTTCATGGCTGTGCAGAAGCTTTTTAGTTTGATCAGGCCCCTGTAGTGTATTTTTGAAGCTGCTTCAATTGCCTGGGGGGGTCCTTCTCATTAAATACTCGCCCAGACCGATTTCTTCAAAGGTTTTCCCTGCACTTTCTTCTAGTATTTTTATAGTTTCATGTCTTAAGTTTAAATCTTTAATCCAGTGAGAGTCTATCTTAGTTAGACTATCTGATTAATTGTAACATACTCATCATGTCATACAATTGGTTGTAGTATACATCACTATAATTAACTGACTATGTCACATAAAGCTGTAGTAGATAATGCCAGTGCTGGACCACCAAACAGACACTACTAGGTTTTTTTGACAAATATTTCAGCTTTCAGTCTTCTGCAGGTTGCCAGCCAGTTCACCCAGCACCATTTGTTAAATAGGGAATCTGTTCCCCACTGAATGTTTTCAATTGGCTTGTCAAAGATTAAATAACGGTAAGTAGCTGGATTCATCTCTTGGTTATCTATTCTGTTCCAGATATCAACTTCTCTGTTTTTTGTGCCAGTACCATGCTGTTTTGATGACTATCAATTTGTAGTATAGTCTGAGTTCTGGTAGCATGATTCCTCCTGCTTTTTTTTTTATTTCTGAGTAATGTCTTGGCTATTCAAAGTTTTTTCTGATTCCATATAAAACAAAGTATTGTTTTTTCAAGATCTTTAAAGTATGACAGTGAAGTTTAATAGGGATTGTGTTAAAAGTATATATTGCATTGGGTAGTGTGGACATTTTAACGATTTAACTCTTTAAATGACTCTTTAACATTTGACTCTTCCCAGCCATGAGCATGGTATGTTTTTCCATGTTAAAATCTTTGGCTATTTCTTTTCTTAGAGTTTCATAGTTCTCCTTTTAGAGATCTTTCACGTTCTTTGTTAGGTATACTCCCAAAGGAAGTAAAATTTGAATAGAATTTAAATGGCGTCACAGAAGAAATAGCTGATGTGGGACTATTGATATTGCTTCCATTCTAGAAACTATAAATGCAGCCAGAGAAATTTGATTAAAAAAAATTTACTAACATAAATGTAGAAAAATGGAAAGAATGAAGATGTGTATAAGGAAGTGACACTGATAAAAATCTTCACATTAAAAGGACTTTGGGAGATAGCTCATAACATTGAAAGTACAAATGATAAAATGTTGGAAGTGGATTTAAACTTAGAAAGGAGTAAGACAAATTGCCAAGTCATGGCAAATTTCTTTAAATCATAAGTTTTATGAAAAAAAAAAGAAGGCAAACACTATTTTTGACCAAGAAATATGACACATCATTTACAATATTTCTACTGTTTTGAGTTACTGTCCGTTATATAAATATGAGCTTTACTACTTTTTTATTTTGTAGTGCATTTTTAAGAGTTTTTAATACTTTGAGAAAAAGTATGTATAATTTAGTTTTTGTTAGAAAGGCTAAATGATACATACTTGTCAGGATCCCACACTGGGGGCAGGATCCACTAAAATCTGTGGAACTGGTGGCAACTGAATGAAAAAATAGAGAGTTAGAAACAATGGCAAAGAAAAAGACATGAGACAAAGAATAGAATTAAAGGTGAGAACTCAGGGGTCAATTGCCCATTTGTGGGCTTTTGGCAATGGCCTGAGTGTTTGCTCCACTCTTTTATTGGAGTCTATTTGCCCAGAGAGTAAGACAGGGAGGGAACAAAGACCCCAGCAGTTTCTATGTGTGAGGATGTCAGCTCCTATTATTATTATTTAAGGGTTTTACTAGCCTTGAGAAATCTGAAATCAGAGCCCTGTACATATTTTTCTTTTTCCTTGATTAATCTGTTTGGTGGTCTATTTATTATATTTACCTTTTAAAGGGACCAACTCTTCATTTCACTGTTCTTTTGTGTTGTTTTGTAGTTGCAATTTCCTGAGGTTCTACTCTGATGTTTGATATTTCTTGTCTTCTGTTAGCTTTAGGTTTGGTTTGGTCTTGTTTTTCTAGTTCCTTGGGTTGTGTCTTTAGGTTGTTAAATGTGTGTTGTGGCTTTTTGAAAGGAAAGGCATGAGCACCACTTTCCATGGAAGACTGCGTGTGATAGGAAATGTGTCAGGAGGAAAAACTGCTCCCACTGGACCACTGACTTGGTGGTCCCCCATGGAATGCTAGCCTTCCCTGAGTGGTCATGGCTTGGCAGACATGGGATAGGGGAGAAGGAGGAGAAGGTTCCAAATGGTGGAGACCTGGAGATTTGGTCTCCGCTGTTCTGAGGAGCCCTTGTGCATGCTGCACTCTCCTCTCAGCTGAAAGTGGCCTGCCCTAAATGCCCAAATTCTGGGAGTCCAGCCCTTCTCCTGAGACCCACCAGTCTTCCAAGGCTGCTGGGTTCTGAGCTGAAGCTGGGGAATGTTAGCTGTGGATCCAGTGATATAGAGATCCAAAGGCTGAGGTTCCTTTTTGGGGAAAGCTGCAAAAAAAAATCACTTGGATATGAAGGGAGGGAACTGAGCTGTACCCTCCATGCAATTGCTGGGCAAAAGGAGCATGGCTTTCTACTCTACAGACTTTGTTGTGTGCTCATTGTCACAAGCCAGAAGTTCTTCGGTGAAGAACAGGGGGTATTCCTCTTTGTCCCAAAAAGTATTCATGGCACTTTGCCCATTCCCTCAGGTGCTCACTCTTTTGGTCATAATTCCAAGAACTCTGCTGCTCCTCTGTGTCCTTGTTCCTTTATAACCACAAAGGTTGTCACACTCCAGGTGGATACTCGGGAGTGTTTACGTGGGACTCATTGACAAGGAGACTGAAGGGCTGTGACTTTGTAGGCAGGATAGAGCCACACAGTGGGTCCATAAGCCATGTAGTGTCTGTGACCTTGGTTTGCATTTTGTTTCTGCCACCCTACATCATAAGCTTTCCGGGTTCTATATATCTTTAGTTTTCTTGTCTGCTAATGTTCCCTCCATTCTTTCTGTTGTGTGATGATATTTATTTTGTCCCTTTATTGTAATGTATAGGTGTCTTAGAAAGCAGAGAATGTGATCATATGCACTTGGCATGCTCACTGGACCTGAGATTCCCACATAGACAAAGATTTGAACAGTGGACTTAAGCAGAAACAAGAAAAGTGAGACGTGGGCTTTTAAAGTCATGTCTATTTCCCTGGGCAGTGTACACTTAGGGTATTAGATCCAGGGACTGACTCCACTGCTGGGATGCTCTTATGGTGATTATCTTCTCCCAAGCTCCACATTTCAGACGTGTATGGAGTGATGTTACCACAGACCCTGAAGTGGTTCAACCTGTGGTTGTGGTGTTCTGGGTTGACCTAGAGAAGAGGATGTAGGATTAGAAAGAAGTCTGTGGTATGTGGAAGGACCTGTATTTGGAGTTGATGAACTTGGGCTTTCATCAGCCCCCACTCTCCTGGTGTGGCTGCACTGTGAGATGGAGGTGACTACATTTACATCAACCAAAGTTGTGAGGTTGAAGGAGAATTACCTATGCCAATTTCTGCCTTCCCTACCTTGCTGCCTACAACAGGGGCCACACCTGAAGACTTTTCCCCCATTAGAAAGTGGGTTCTGTGGTTAGAGGGGCTGTGTCTGTCTCAGTGGGTCACCAGGACCTAGGCTACTATCCAGTGCACACCAGATATTCAGTATATATTTGTTGAAATAACGAATTTATTGTTGGACAACATAGAAATCTGAGTTAAAGTGAGTACTCTGACACATAAGTCTCAAGGATACACCTCTAGCAAACGTCATCAGGGGGCATGAGGCTGAGAGCTGCTCACAGAATGTGACGTCCTAGTGTTCCAGCATTGAGGTTGGAGGTTTTCTGCTTGTTTGGGGTGAGTTCCTGGCATGGAGCCCAAAGTTGGGTCTGATAAATCCTCTTCTGTTCCTACCCACAGCTCTCTGAGTCTCCAGCTCAATTACATCTAATGGTCACCCTCCCGGGTTATACATAAGAGTGGGTTATACACTCTTACTACACCAGAAGCACCACCTGAGGGCACTGTCCCAAGGTTCATAGTGATGAACAATCAGGGAGCATGTGCAGACCCTTTGTAACCCCAGAGTGACAACTGACCTGGGGCAAGATGTCTGTTATCCACAAAGCCTAGGATAGTCTGAGGAGGACAGGCCTGACTGGACCGGTCACACTTGTCATTCCTGTCATAGTGAGCCTGCCACAGGTGTCCTGGAAAGTCAAGGATGCAATATTGTCACATGCATTGAACCAAGATGAGCTAAGCCTTTATGCCTTAAGAAATTGAAGAATGGTACCGAGTATGGTGGCTCACTCATCTAATCCTAGCACTGTGGGAAGCTGAGGAGGGTGGATTGCTTGAGCTCAGGATTTAGAGACCAACCTGAGCAAGAGTGAGATCCCATCTCTACTAAAAATAGAAAAACTAGCCAGGCATAGTGGCATATGCCTGTAGTCCCAGCTACGTAGGAGGCTTAAGAGGATTGCTTAAGCCCAAGAGTTTGAGGTTGTTGTGAACCCACAGTGATAGAGTGAGACTGTCTCAACAAAAGAAAAAATAGCATGGTGACTTAGTTTACTTCTGGTATGTGATATTTTCTAATTGTTTAATTATATAACTTGAGTGATTTTTATCTTCACTCTAGCCTGTTACCTTATCAACTCTCCTTCTCCCTCAACAAAGAAAGATTATCACCTTGACCAAACTCTATACAAACTCCCTGAACTCCTTTTTAACTAGGCCTGACTTTTAGATATCCATGTTCACCTTAGACTGCCCTGTCTAATTTTAGGAAAATATCCTGCTAAATCAGTGCAATCATTATCCCCATCCTCAATATCCAATCCCCTTGCTGTCCTCACTATCCAATCGGGTTCCTCATTCTCCACCAGCACCCAGGGTGAGACCTGATATCCCTGGCTTGCCTTCAGGAAGAAGCTGGTTGGGGAAGTTTAGATAGAATCCCTCCCTGCCCTATGTTTCCTCATGGTTATTCTCCATCACTGGCCAGATCCTCCCTGGCAACTGGGTCTTCCTGTCCCCTCTACTCTGCCCACATTCTTTTTGGAGGCAGAGAATTCAGGCCTCAGAGTTGACATACAGGCATCATCAGTGATGTAGTGACAGAGGCTCTATGCCAGACACTGTGTAAGGGACCCAGGGTGGAGCATCTAGTGAGACAGACATGTCCTTGCTCTCTTAGACCTCACCGCCTAGATCAGGAAAGAGAACACATAAGGGGTTACAGTGGACCTGATGCTGGGAGGCAGGAACACACCAGTGAAGGGGGAAGGCAACGGAGCTTGGGAAGGAAGGGGTGCTGCGGTAGTGGGCAGTGAGAGGAGGCCTCTCTGGGTACCATGCATGGGCTGGCCCTGGGGAGAGGCAGGGGATAAGCTCAGATCAGGCAGCAAGAGGAAATATTCTGAGGTATGGAGGAGTTTGGCCAGTATAGCAAGGCAAAGATTGAGGAGGAATCTGAAGAAATTTCTAAGAAATGTGAATTAATATCTTTTGCAACAATCTGGGTGGAACTGCAGACCAATCCCCTAAGTGAAGTATCTCAAGAATAGAAAAACAAATGCCACATGCACTCACTATTAAATTGAAGCTAACTGATGAGCACACATATGTACAGAAGGGTGGGAAATTCAGTGGAAATAAAGCTGGGGAAAGAGGGAGGGAGGAGGGAGCAATGACCTACTTAACGGGTACAATGAACACTGATGACAGGCACACCTATAGCCATGACTCATTACTAGGAAAGCAATCCATGCAACAAAAGCCATTTGCACCCTATATTAATATTGAAAGAAAGAAAGAAAGGGAGAGAGAAAGAGAAGCAAAAATCTTTTTTTTTTTTTCTAAGTATCCAATTGACTTAACATCAATTTACTTATTGAAAAATAGTCCTATCTCTATTGTTCTGCTATCCTACTTTTGTCTTAAAGTATCTGCATGTGTATGACTGTCTGGAATCTATTCTGTACTGTTTGTTTATTTGTCTATTTCTTAAACAGTACTACACTCTCTTAACTGCTATACTTTTTTGTAACAAGTTCTGATATCTGGTATGTAAGAATGTTGTCTTAGGAAACTTGACTATTAGGCCCTTTGTATTTTCATATAAATTATGACCAGCTTGTGAAGTAACCAAAAAATAAATGTTATATGTTGTGACATGATTTAGGTTCTATGAATCTAAGATATCAGTTTGAGGGAAGCAATTAAAAAAAATGACACCTGTTCATTTGATGCTCTCATCTGGTAGTGTCTGGATACCACCTGTTCATCTGATGCGTTTATCTGGACGTGTCTTACCTTCTACACTTTCCTGCCTTTCCCATCTGGGGTGGAAGCAGCTGACTGACTGGGGCTCAACCCTCAGAGCTTTGATGACAGCACAGTGGAGGGTCCCTCCCCTTTTGTCAGAACACAGAAAGGGCAGAAAGTTCCTGGTATGGTTCTGGAATACGAGTTTGTAGAAAAATGGAGTCTGGGAGAAACCAGACCAAAAAAAAAGGCAAAAAAATAACACCACCTATGTTCTTATCTGTATATACCAGGGGCCTCGTGTCTTGTATGTGAGTTCTCAGGGGTCACCCTCTTTCTTATACTCACTGTACTATCAGCAGGAGCTGTCTTCACTGGAAACTGACTAGATGTTTCAATTCTCCACTGTCTTCTACGTTCTCTGTCATTGTCCTGCAGTTTATTTTGTAGTTCAAGATCAAGTTCCACAGACAATCCAGTTATAGATGTGGAGGACCACTCAAGCAAGCTGAACAGAAGTGAGAGTGAAGGAGCAGACTGTGCATAAAAGGAAATGGTTAGAGGTATCTCTGGCACCTGCAGAGAATTAACAAGATGGAGATGGAGGAAAAATACAGACAAAATACAGTAGAATAACCAGGCTCTGATCTTGGAAAGGGGTCCTGTAACTTACTGAGGCTGAGTGTCGGTTTGCCATTGTCTTGCATTTCCTGCGTCCACCAGGTCAGGCTGCTCTGGAGCCACAGTCTCTGTCATTCTGAGATGTTACAGAGCTGTCCCAGTAGAAGGGAAACCCTCTCTCCAGGATGAGATTTGTTAATACAATCATGGGAGTATGTGGGGATGGGTGGGGGTGGGTGGAGACTAGAGGGCAGGGAATTAGACTAGAATGCAGGGCTGGGGGGAGGAGTGGGGGCTGAGAGAATGGAGGAGTGGCGGAGAGAACAACAACCATGGGGGTGGCAAATGAGAGCAGGTTTGGAAGAGAGAGAGGAAGAGCTGGGCATGGTGAGTCTTAAGGTGGGGTAGTGGGGAGGGAGGACATTACTCACAGAGGGAAAACAGGTGGGGCAGAAATCAGAAAAGCTGGGATAGAACTGAAGAACAGACTGAGCTTGAGCAGAATGAGGAGAAATGGGAGGAAGGAAGGTGGGATAAGGGCAGTGGGAAGGGACAGAAGGAAGTGGAGGCTGGGGTTTAAAGAGGTGAAGGGGAGCTAGTTTTCTCATCATGATCAGCAGTGAGCGTTGTAGTTACTCACTGGTAACAGATCAGTCGCCGTGAGTAACTGAGCGGAGCCCAGAACTGCTGCAGCATTTACCTCACACATGTCCTGACATCACCCACTGGCTGAAAGCTCATTATGACATGTGCCACTCCCTCAGGCCTAGGCCCCACAGTCAGGAAATGGTCATAGTATCTAGGACTAAGAGTGATCCTGGGAACAGCAAAGAGAAGAAACAGGGCTGCAACATTAGTCTCTGTTCTTGGTACACTGTGTAGTTTTGTCCATTGCCCTATCTCCTCACCTTCCTACACTTTTCAAAGCCCTTTCACATCATTTATATCACAGCATGAGTTTTCATGGTTAGAGAAGTTATATCCACTTTATCAATGAAGACGTTGAAGACCAGAGAGGGAGCCACCACAAGCAGCATGTGGATGAAAATCCAGGTGGGACTGGGATTGGGCCAAAAGGAGGGGGCCAGTGGGAGGCAGCAGAGAGTGACACAGAGCTCTGACCAGCAGCATCACCTCCTGTCCCTCTGGGCAGGGTCATGCAGGGCTTGCTCCAGGGCAGAACTTTCCTTTCCATTGTTTGCCTTTTGTCTAGTGGTTTAACGTCTACTCTTAACTAGAGCCAGAAACATAGGACCAAAGCTGGTGGGATGACTGCCCTCACCTGAGTGCCTGATATGTACATTCGGACTTTCTTGCTCACTACCAAGATGGGATGCCAACTCCATGTCAGATGACTCAAGAGGCTACTGCACCTTCCTTTCTCTTGGCTGATGTAGCAGCCCTCTCTGCTGAGCATTCTGAGTTTCTCTGAACATCATATCACAAGCTCTTTTGTTCCCCTGGCGTCTACTGTACTCTTGTTAAAATTCATGTTACTTGCCACACAGAAAGCCAATTACTGAGGCAATGAAGATTGTCATGGAAGAAAGGATTTATTTCAGGAGATGCGATCTGCCAGAAGAGGGAGGTACCAACCAACAGGGGTTTTATGGAGGTGAAAATAAGTAATGCATAAATCAAGGGAGCACCATTATGCCTTTGGGGTGAAGTACAGGGCACACAAGCACAGTGAGAATTCATCCTAGCACATATATTGCATGAACAAAAATTGGTGGATAAGGCCCTCCCAGGGCAGAGATTTTAGTATTATAGTGAGCTAGGGATTAATATTGGTCATTGTTTCAGTGGGTCCTTGGGTATATTCTATGGTGGCATATGGCTTATCTTGTCTTTTCTGGACAAACAGCTGGTGTAAGGCTCTGCAATTATCTCAGGGCTGCAAAGAGGTTCCACTCTTCTGCGCAACAGAACATTACAGAAGGGACAGAAAAGCAAATCAGAAACATAAGAGAAGTATAAAAAATTATAAAGAAAAGTTTTCTTGCTTACAGAGCCAGTTAGCGTATCACTATAGTATTCTGATTTTTCTTCTTTAACCCAACATTCTTTTCCTTTCATACTTCACAGAACTTTCACTCGTATTCTCTGGAAGTCCAGCTACTTGATTAGAAAACGTCCCTATTTCCTTAGACTGTTTCTTTACTAACAGTTTTTGAATCTCCTGGTTTTAACTGTAACCTGGATTTCCCTTGGCTTCACTTGTATCTTGGAGAAAGACTGCTCATTCTCTCAAATTCTAAAGTACTTTAGAAGTATGGTTTATAGACTTTCTGTGCTCCAATTCTGTGAAAACCAGTATTCCCTTGTCTACTAGAAAATCTCTTGCTCCTTAAAATTTTGTGCTACCTACCACGATTTCCCTGGCATTGTCACCTTCAGATCTCCTGGATGCTGGTATTCACATTTTCTGCGAAAACTTCACTTGACTCAAACTCGTATTTTTTAGTTCATCATCATCAGTCACTTCAATGTCCATTTAGATGTTCTTATTCCATTCTTTGGCTTCTCCTTTTCTTGATTTTCATTTTAACTTTTAGTAAATCTTCATTTTCAATAGGTTTCATTTTATTTTTAACTGACACAATACTGTACATTTTATTAGGTATGTTGTGATGTTTCAGTACATGTATACATTGTGTAATGATCACATCAGGGCATTTAGCATATCCACTACCTCAAACTCTTATCACTTCCTTGTGATGAGAACATGAAAAATCTTATCTTTGAATTATTTTGAGACTTACATGTACAATGTTGTTAACTATAGTCACTACACTGAACAATATAACACCAGAACTCATTTTTTTCCATCTAACTGCAACTTTGTACTTATTAACTAATCTCTCTCCATCCCCATTCCCTCCCTCTCTCCATCGCCAGCCACTATTCCACTCTGTACTTCTGTGAGGTCAATGTGTTCAGATTCCACAAAGGAGTGAGATTATATAGTGTTTGTCATTCTCTGCCTGGCTTAATTCACTTGACGTAATGTCCTCTCGGTTCATCCATGTTGCTGCAAATATCAGAGTTTAATTTTTGTTATAGTAAATATTCTCTTATTGTGTATCTATGCTATATATTCTTCACCTATTATCCATTGATGGACACATAAGATGGTACTGTCTTGTGGCTAGTATGAATAGTGCTGCAACAAACATGGGTATACCAATATCTCTTTAACATACTGATTCCTTTTTCTGCTTGTTTTATGGCTTCTTTGGCAGTTTATTAAAATTTTATGGGGGTGTTTTTTTCTATTTGTTTATTATTTCCTTTTTTATTTTTATACCTCTCTCTCTCTCTCTCTCTCTTTCTTTAGACAGAGACTCACTCTGTGCCCTGGGTACAGTGCAGTGGCATCCTTACTCATAGCAACCTCTGACTCTTGGGCTCAAGTGATCCCCTTGCCACAGCCTCCTAAGTAGCTGGGACTACAGACACCAACTACAATGCCTGGCTAGATTTTCTATTTTTTTAATAGAGACTGGGTCTCACTCTTGCTCAGGCTGGTCTTGAACTCCTGAGCTCAGGCTACCCATCATCTTCTGCCTTCCAGAGTGCTAGGATTACAGGTGTGAGCTGCTATGTCTGGCCTGTTTATTATTTCAATAGATTTAGGAGTTCATATAATGCTGAAATTAGTATACTCATCACTAGAGTATTGTACATTATACCTGATAGGTAGACTTTTGTTCGTAACACTTCTCTGACACCACTCTATCTATGCTCCTTGTTTTGCTCCCACTTATAAGTGAGAACATGTAATATTTGTTTTTGTATTCTTGGGATACTTCACTTAGGATGGTATTTCCAGTTCTATTCAAGTTATTGCAACAGACATTATGTTGTTCACATATATTTTAAATGGTTGAGTAGTAATTTATGGGATGTGTGACACAGAAACATATAATCTACAATATTTTTTATGCACTTAGTCCATCAGTTGATCCACACATAGCTTGTTTTTATTAATTTATGCAGACAAACTGGGGACTGAAGACCCCATTCTTGGCAAGGGAAAACACCCCTAGAAAAAGGGGAAAATAAAAAATTAAGCTGATTGAGGTGGAACAAAGGAAAATCAGCTAGTTTATCTTTAAACCAGCCACTGCTAAATTTCTTACCTGAGCAAGTTTCCTGCTTCTCCTGGAAATCTGGCCTGTTGAGGATACATCTTACAAACATCCCTGCTGAGGCTGTGAACACTGTGAATGGCCACAGAAGATGCTGTGGTAAGGCCTGACAAGATACATTAACTTGGCCATTTCCTGACCAGTAAACAACCAAAGCAAATACGCATTGTGAAAATTTGTATTGGCTGGAGCCAAGATCAAGGAAACAGCTCCATCCCTGAAATATGGGTAGAAGAGCTTACATCCCTTATCACAGAGGAAGACCCTCTGTGGTGGTGATGTCTCCTACGGATTCTTCAGAGAGATTGCTACCAGTGGTGTTTTACTCCACAGTGAACTAGTAGGATTAACGTCCCTCTAAGAATCTGTGTGTGTGACCTCAGACTGGAGGCTGCCCCCACACAAGGCTTAGGTTCCAGATTTCTCAAGACTGCTCAGATTCTTAAGGTTAATGATTAGAAACAATAGGAGCTGATATGCTTGCTCATAGAAACTGCTGGTGTTTTTGTTCCCTTCCTCAACTTACCCTCTTGGATAATGAGTAAATAGCCTTCAATAAAAGCTGAGTGAAACTGACACTGGAGGCCACTTGCTGTAAACCCGCAAAAGGGCAGTGGTCCCCTGTGTTCCCACCTTTGAAAATTCTATTCTGTTTGTCTTGTCTCTTCGTCTCTCATCGTTCCTATTTTTCTTTAGTAGGTCACTGCCAGATTCACAGGTCTTAATGAACCATCCCCCTGGGGTGGGACCCAGAAAATTTATGTTTGGAATTATAAATCCGGCTGTGATAAATATTTAGATGCAGTTGTGGTTTTGATATAATGACTCCTTTTCCTGTGGGTAGATAGCCAGTAGGAGGATTGCTGGATTGAACGTTGGTCTATTTTTAGTTCTTTGAGGCATCTCCATACAGCTCTTCATAGAGGTTATACCAATTTGCATCCCACCAGCTGTTCCATTTTCACATCATTTGTGTCAGCATCTATCGTTTCTGGACTTTTTAATAATGGCCATTCTGACAATAATAATGTGGTTTCTTACTGTGGTTTTAATTTATATTTCCCTGATGATTAATGCAGCTTTTCATATTTGTTGGCCATTTTTATATCTTTTTGTAAATAATGTATATTCATGTACATTTCCCACTTTATCTTGAGGTGATTTTTTTTCTTGCTAAATTTTTTTTCAAGTTCTTTGTAGATTCTGGATCTTAAACCTTTGTCGGATGCATAGTTTGGAATTTTTTTTCCCCTTCTTTAGGTTATCTGTCTGCTCTATTGATCATTCTCTTTGCTTGGCAGAAACATTTTAGGTTCCATTTTATTAATTTTTGTTGTTGCTTTGGAGGCCTTAGTCATAGTTCTTTGCTGAAGCCAATGTCCATAAAAGTTTTTTCTGTTTTCTTCCAGAATTTTTAGGGTTTTTAGGGTTTCGAAACCCTAAAATTAATTAAAGACTTAATTAAAAGACATTTAATTAAGTCTTTAATCCATCTTGAGTTAATGTTTATATATGTGATATATATAGTTTATAATGTTTATATATGTCAATATATATATATATATATATATATATATATATATATATATATATATATAGAGAGAGAGAGAGAGAGAGAGAGAGAGAGAGAGAGAGATTCAGTTTTATTCTTCTTCAGCTAGCAGTTTGGTTTTTCCAGCACTATTTACTGATTTGTATACCCTTAGCCTCTGTATGTTATGTCTGTTTTGTCAAAAATTAGATGGTGGTAGCTATGTGGCTTTATTTCTTGGTTCTCTATTCTGCTCCATTGATGCATATGTTTACCTTTATACCAGTCTCATCCTGTTTTAGAAACTATAGCCTTGTAATATAATTTGAAGCTAGGTTATGTGATGGCACCAGATGTGTTCTTTTTTTTTTTTTGTTAGGATTAGTTTGAATATTTGAGCTCTCTTTTGATTCCATATGATATTTAGGATTATTTTTCTACATTTGTGAAAATCATGTTATGTTCATTAGAAGTGCATTGAATATATAATTTTTTTTTTTTTTTTTTTTTTTTTTTTTTGCAGTGTGGTCATTTTAACAGTGTTGATTCTCCCATTCCAAAGCCTGGGATGTTTCTTATTTGTTTGTGTCATCAGTGTTTTGTAGCTCTCTTTGTAGATATCTTTCATAACATTTGTTAAGTATATTCCTGGATATTTTATATTCTTTGTAGCTATTATAAATGGTCCTGAGTACTTAACTTAACTTTAAGCCTGACTGTAGTAGTATATAGAAATACCATTAGTTTCCACACAAATTGTTTAATCTGAGACTTTACAGAATTTATCAATTCTAAGTGTTTTTTTGGGGGGGTAGTCTTTAGAGTGTTCAGGATAGAAAGTCATGCTGTCATCAAAAATACAGTTTTACCTCTTCCTCCCATCTGCCCAGTTTAACTGTTCTTTATTTCTACCTTTTGACTGATTTTCCTGACAAGGACTTCCACTACTGTGTTGAAGAGAAGTGGTGACAGTGGATATCCTTGTCTCATTCTGGATTAGAGGTGGACTGCTTTCAAATTATCACAATTCGGGATGGCTGTAGGTTTGTCATGTATGGCTTTTATTATTCTGAAGTATGTTGCTTCTATGCATAGTTTGTTGAGAGTTTTAATCATAGGGGGTGCTATATTTTATCGAAAGCTTTTTTTGCATCTATTGCGGAGATGATACAGTCTTCGTTTTTAATTCTGTTTGTGTGGTGAATCACATTTATTTATTTGCATATATTAACCACTCATTGCATTTGTGAGAAGAATTCAATTTGCTAGTATTTTGTTGAGGATTTTGCATCTATGTTCATAAAGAATTTTAGCTGTTGTGTCCTTTCCTGACTTTGGTATCATAGTGATACTGGCTTCACAAAATTAGACAGCATTCCCCCTTCTCAATTTTGTGGAAGAGTTCTAGTAGCTAAGGTGCCTGTTCTTTGTACATCTGGCAAAATTCAGCTCTGAATCCTGTTTGCACCAGGCCTTTAAGGATTTCTGTTTCTTTCTGATTCAAGGTTTTGAGGTCATGTGATTTGAGAATTTATCCGTTTACTCTAGATATTTTCATAGGGGTCACACAGATAATAGTTTGTATTTCTGTGGTGTCAGTTGTAATATCTCCTTTTTAAATTTCTGATTGAGCTTGTTTGAGTTTTACCTCTTCTATTCTGCTTAGCTAATAGTCTATCAGTTTTATTTGTTTTTCAAATAGCCAAATATTTGTTTTGTTGATATGTTGGGTTTTTTTGTTTGTTTCCATTTCACTTAGTTTTGTTCTGATGTTTATTATTTCTTTTCTTCTACCTGTGAGTTTAGTTTGTTCTTTTTCTAGTTTCTTGAGGTGTGAAATTAGCTTGTTAATTTGTGATCTTTCTGTCTTTTTGACGTAAGCATTTACGGCTATGAACTGCCCTCTTAGCACTGCTTTTTTTTTAATCTTTAAGACTTGGGAAGTTTAAGGTGTTATGTCATTTATTTTAAAAAAGCTTTTGATTTTCATCTTGATTTTGTCATTGACTCAATGATCATTCAGCAGCAGATTGTTTAGTTTTCATGTATTTATGTAGTTTTGAGAGTTCCTCTTGCAATTAATTTTAGTGTTATTCTACTGTAGTCGGAGAGACACATGGTATGAGTTTGATTTTTATACTTTTCTGAGACTTGTTTTTTGAGTATTATATAATCTATCTTGGAAAATGTCCCATATGCTTATGAGAAGAATGCATAGACTGCAATTTTGGGGTGGAATGTTCTGTAAATATCTGTTATGTCCGTTTTTTCTAGAGTCTTCTTTAAGTCCATTTTCTTTTTTATGGATTTCCTTGGATGATCTGTCATTTCTTTCAGTGAAGTGTTGAAGTCACTAGCTGTTTACCTTATGATATTGCTATTTATTTCCTCACTTACATATAGTAGAATTTGTTTTATGAATTGCAGAATTCCTATATTAGGTTTATATAAATTTAGGATTATCCAATCGTCTTATTGAATTGCTCCCTTTATCATTATATGATTATAGTTCTTGTCTTTCATTTTTACCATTATTAATTTAAAGTATATTTTACCTGATATGACAATTGCTACTCCTGCTTGAAACTTTTGGTTTTCATTGGTGTAGAATTTTTTTTCACCCCTTTACCTTGATTCTATGAGAATCTTTGTGAATTAAGTGAGTTTCTTGGAGATAGCATTTAGTTGGGCTGTGTTTTATTGCTTAAACATATTCAACCAATCTGTGTCTTTTAAGTGGAGTGCTAAGACTGTTTATATTCAATAGTAGTATTAATACGTGAGCTACTGTTCTGATCATCATGTTGATTATTGCCTACTTGCTTTGTTTTACTCTTATTTTTCTGTCTTGCAAGAGCTGTGAGTTTAACTTTTGAGTGTTTTTACACTGGTGGTTATCAATTGTTTTGTCTGATGTATATACAGAGCACTGTTATGCATATCTTATAGGGCAGGTCTAGTGGTGACAAATTCTCCAAGCATTTGCTTACCTGGGAAAGACTTTATTTTTCATTAGTTAGTGAAGTCTAGCTTTTTTAGGTTATAAAATCTTGGCTGGCAGTTATTCTCTTTTAAAAAGTAAAATTGAGATCCCTAATCCCTTCTGCCTTATAAAGTTTCTCCTGAGAAGCCTGCCATTAATGATGTGTTTTCTTTTATAGGTTACTTGATGTCTTTGTCTCACTACTTGTACAATTGTTTCCTTCACTTTGACCTTGGCCAGACTATGTGCCATGATGACACCCCGCCAAAAATCTTCAAGGCTTAATGGCCTTTTATTATCTGGGTGTCTAAATCTCTAGGGACGCCAGGGAAATTTTCCTCCATTATTATCACAAATAGTTTTTCATGTGTTTTGTTTTTTTCTCCTTTAGGGACATCTATGACTTTTATATTAATTCAGTTTACATAGTCATATATTTCTCTGAGTCACATATTTCTCTGAGCGACTGTTCATTATTCTTTATTTTTTCCCTGTATCTTTGATTGATGGGCTTAGTTCAAAAGACCTAATATTCATGCTCTGAGATTCTTTCTTTTGCTTGATCTAGTCAATTGTTGAAGCTTTCTATTTTATTTTGTCATTCTCTAAATAACTGTCTCATTTCCAGAAATTCTGCTATGTTATTTTTCCTAATATTACCCATCTCTTTATTGAATTTTTCTTTCATATCATGATTTTGTTTTTAGTTTCCTTGTGTTGTTTTTTAAAATATTTTTGTTGATTACATTGACCTTACTTGCCATCCAAATTCCATTTCAAGTGTTCCACCATTTTTCTTTTGGATAGAGTTTGTTACTGGAGAACAATTGTCCTGCTTTTGGGGGTCTCAATACAGCCTGTCTTTTTATGTTTCCAGAGTTCTTATGCTAGCTTCTTGTCATTCTTCTTTAAGCTCAAGATGGATATTTTTGTGATATTTCTATTTTCTGCTGGGAATTCTGTTGCTCTGTAAAGAGATGTGGAGGTTCGTCAATAGCACACATAAGTCTGATTTCAGATACCTCAACAGGAGAAGGGGGTTTTACTGTAAGACTTTAACACTGCTGTGCTCCTGTATCTCCCCATTTACCTCTGGTTATCCCAGGCAATTGGCACTTGTGTTGTGAGCGCTTGACCTGCTGTGGTTTAGCATTAGGGTTCAGGGTTGGCAAATGGCAATGAAATTTGTCCTGCCCAAGTTCAGTAGTGACAGAGCTTATCACTGTTTGTCAGCCTTGGCACTTTCTCCATCCTGGCCTGAGGGAAGTTGGTAAGTGGAAATGCAAGCATTTACCCCACCCAGGTCTACTGCTATCAATGCTACCCAGACAATGGTGGTTCATGTTGTGCTGCTCAAATGGCAGGGTTGGATACCCAAAGCCACAGGTGTTTTCTTAATCCAAGTGTTGCAGTAGCTGTGGCTGGGCAAGGCTTCCCAGGCAGAAGAAGAAGGCAGTTGGTCTCTAGGCACTGCTTCACTCAGGTCTCCCAGTGGTAGAGGTGTGTGTGGCATCCACCCACAGAGTGCAGGATAAGCTCATCCTCTCCACTCCCTCTGAAGGCCATTGGGTAATTGGGAGGTGGCATCAATAGACCTGACCCCCAGGCAGACACAACTTTCTCAGGCTAGAAACTCAAAATAGCACCAGCTATAGAATCCAGGACTTCCAGGCCAGCAAGATTTCACTGTGCTTTCCCTCAATGGCCAGGCTGTTGTCAGTCTCCATTTCATCTCCCTGTTAGTCCAGCAGCCTGCTGTGGTGGAGGAGAGGGAGGGGAGGGAGGGGGGAAGTGTGTAGACGGAGGGGGACAGGTGGGATTACATGTGCAGTGCATCTTACAAGGGTATATGTGAAACTTAGTAAATGTAGAATGTAAATGTCTTAGCACAATAACTAAAAAAACGCCAGGAAGGCTATGTTAACCAGTGTGATGAAAATGTGTCAAACGGTCTATGAAGCTAGTTTATGATGCCCCATGATCATATCAATGTACACAGCTATGATTTAATAAAAAATAAATAAATAAAAAATAACAAAAAAATAATAATAAATGGGGAAAAAAAAAAAAAAAAAAAAAAAAAGGGCACACTTCAGGCTATTCCAGGCTGTGGAGGTAAAGGGAGAACTGGGACCAGAAAGAGGAGCCCCTTCCTCCTGCAGTGAGCCTCTGCTGCCCTCTGCTGACATAGTTCAACATTCCATTATTCAGTTGGTAAAGGACAAAATACTTTAATATTTATAGGAGCCATCTCCGGTATCAAAAAACAAGACAATGTGATGTATTATATTTATACATTTACGTGTGTTGAACCAACATTATAACCATGAGATAAAACCAACTTGATCATGGTGTATAATTTTTGGATGTGTCATTTAATTCTGTTTACTAGGATCTTTTATCAATCTTTTCATCAATATTCATCAATGATATTGGTCTATCTTTTCTTTCTTTATTGGATCCTTTCTGGGTTTGAAGATCAAGGTGATAGTTGCTTCACAAAATGTGTTGGGAAATATTCCTTCTTTTTCTATGTTTTGGAAAAGGTTGTATAATATAAGTACTAGTTCCTCTTTAAAGGTTTTGTAGAATTCTATTGTGAAACCATCTGGTCCCGGACTTTTCTTTTACATAAATAAAAAAACAAAGACCATATGATTCTCTCAATTGATTCAGAAAAATCTTTGGATAATATCCAGCATCTTTTAGTGATCAGAACTCTTAAGAAAATAGGCTTAGATGGGACATTTCCTAATTGCTACAGGCCATCTATAGTTAACTCACAGCCAATATCATACTAAATTGAGTAAAATCAAAAACATTTCCACTTAGATATGGAACTAGACAAGGATACCTATTGTCTCCACTACTATTCAATATAGTAATAGAAGTCTTAGCCATTGCAATCAGGTAAGAGAAGGTTATCAAGGGTATCCAAAGGAATCAGAGGAGATCTTCATTGATGGTATAATCTTATACCTAGAAAACCCCAAGGACTCAACTACAAAATTCTTAGAAGTGATCAAAGAATACAGCAGTGTCTCAGGATACAAAATCAATACTTACAAATCAGTAGCTTTTATATATATCAACAATAGTCAAGCTGAAAATATAGTCAAAGGCTCTATTGTTTTACAGTAGTGCCAAAGAAAATGGAATATCTGGTGATTTATCTAACAAAGGATGTGAAAAAAAAAAAACTCTATATAGAGAATTATGAAACTCTTAGAAAAGAAACATTTGAAGATGTTAACAAATGGAAAAGCATACCATGCTCATGGCTGGGAAGAATCAACATTGTTAAAATGTCCTTATTACTCAAAGCAATCTATAGATTTAATGCAATCCCTATCAAAGAACCAATGTCATACTTTAAAGATCTGAAAAAAAAATACTACTTCATTTTATAGGGAATCAGAAAAACCCTTGAATAGTCAATATGTTACCCAGAAATAAAAATAAACTGGGAGGTATCACATTACTAGACTTCAGGCTATACTAAAAACCTATAGTGATCAAAACAGCATGGCACAAAATTAGAGAGGTAGATATATGGAATGGAATAGAGAACCAATAGATGAACCTAGCCTCTTATAGTCATTTGATCTTTAATAAGCCTGTTAAAAACATTAATTGAGGCCAGGCACAGTGACTCACTCCTGTAATCCCAGCACTGCAGAAAGCTGAGGAGGGAGAATTGCTTGAGCTCAGGAGTTTGAGATTTGCCTGAGCAAGAGTGAGACCCTGGCTTCTAAAAAAATGAAAAAACCCAGCCAGGTGCCACAGTGAGTGCCTGTAATTTCAGTGGCTTCTGGAAGTTGAGACAGCGGGATACCCAGAGCCCGAGTCTGAGGTTGCAGGGAGATACGATGCCATTGCACTCTGCTCAGGCCATAGGGTGAGGACTCTGTCTCAACAACAACAACAAAACAAAGAAATAAAAATAAAAAATAAACAATGAAATAAAATAAAACCATTAATTGGGGGAAAGATTTCCTATTTAAAAAATGATGCTGGGTGAACTGGCTGGTGGCCTGCAGAAAACTGAAAATGGACCCTCACCTTTTACCATTAACAAAAATTGATTCTCACTGGATGAAAGATTTAAACTTAAGACATAAAACTATAAAAATACTAGAACAGAGAACAGGGAAAATGCTTGAAGAAATTGGCCTGGGGAAATATTTTGTGAAGAAGATCCCCCCTGCAATTGAAACACCACCAAAAATATATTACTGGGATCTGATCAAACTAAAAATCTTCTGCACAAACAAGAGTACAGTAAATAAGACAGCCTTCGGAGTGGGAGAACATATTTGCAGGTTATGTTTCTGATAAAGGTCTGATAACTAGAATGCACAGAGAACTCAAACTTATAAGAAAATAACAAATAACCCCATTTCTACATGGGCAAGAGGTGAACAGAAACTTCTCTAAAGAAGACAGGTGCATGGCCTACAAACACATGAAAAAATGCTCATCATTTTTAATCATCATAGAAATACAAATCAAAACCACTCTGAGATATCATCGAACTCCAATAAGATTAGCCCTCATCACAAAATCCCCAAACTACAGAGGTTGGTGTGGTTGTGGAGAGAATGGAACACTTCTACATTGCTGCTAACTCAAGCTAATACAGCCTTTTTGGATGGGTGGGGGGAGAGTGATTGGTGGGATTACACCTGCGGTGCATCTTACAAGGGTACATATGAAATTTAGTAAATGTAGAATATAAATGTCTTAACACAATAACTAAGAAAATGCCAGGAAGGCTATGTTAACCAGTGTGATGAAAATGTGTCAAACAGTCTATAAAACCAGTGTATAGTGCCCCATGATCACATTAATGTACACAGCTATGATTTAATAATTTAAAAAAACATTATGTCATTTCCAAATAAAAAGAGTTTTATATCTTCAAAAAAAAAAAAAAAAGTTTGGAGAATACTCAAGGAACTAAAAGTAGACCTACTTTTTGATTCTGCAATTCCTTTACTAGCTACATACCCAGATGTTCAAAATTCATTTTACAACAAAGGCATTTGCACCAGAATGTTTACTGCAGCCAAATTCATAATTGCCAAGACATGGAAGTAGCCCAAGTGCCCATTGACCCATGAATGCATTAACAAATTGTGGTATATGTATACCATGGAATACTATGCCACCATAAGAAAGCATGGAGACTTTACATATTTTATATTTACATGAATGGAACTAAAACATATTTTTTTTAGTAAAGTATCTCTAGAATGGGGAAAAATGTATTCAATGTACTCAATACTATTATGAAACCACTATATAATCACCTACACATTCATCCAAATGATAAAACATAACTATAATCCAGAAAGAAGGAAAAGGAAGGAGAGGGGAGGGGAGGGAGGGAGGAAAGGGGGTATTTGGTGGGATCTCACCTAATGGGCACAATGCAATGGTATATTTCAAAACTATTAAGAGTAGAGTGTAGATGTCTTACCACAAAAAATAAGTAAGTGATGGTGATTAATCAGTTTGTTGTAAGCATTCCACACTGTATATCAAATCAGTACATTGTGGCCCATAAATGTATACAGTTATGATTAAAAAAAAAAGAACAAGATATGGAAGATAATGGTCTGGGGAAAGACTTTATGAAGAAGACTGCCATGGCAATAGCAACAACAGCAACAATAAACAAATGGGATTTAATTAAATTGAAAAGCTTCTGCATAGCCAAGGAGACAACAACCAAAGCAAATAGACAACCTACCCAATGGGAAAGGATATTTGTATTTGCATATTTTGAATCAGACAAAAGCTTAATAACTAGGATCTATACAGAAGTTCAATTAATCCACAAGAAAAAACCACAAATCGCATACATCAATGGGGAAGAGAGATGAACAGAACCTTTTTTAGAGAAGACAGATGAATGGCTAGCAAACACATGAAAAAATTCTCATTGTCTCTAATTATTAGAGAAATGCACCTCATTTATAAGTGAACTACATTCTCATTTATAAGTGAATTATGTTTGTAGTTTCCCTTTTATAATAATATATTTTTTCCAATTTTAGTATCAGGTGTATCCAGATTAAGTATAATGATTTTGAAGTATTCTTTTTCTATTGTCTATAAGATTTGTCATGATCTGTTTTTTGAAATTATCTTTTATTTTTATTTATAAATATTAGTTGTCTATTTTTTGAGACTTTTGGAAAAAATAACAAGAAGTTAATTCATGACTCCATACTGAACCTCAGAGTCAAAGCATTCTATAATAGACATACTCTTATTTGACAATGTGAATGTTACTTTGTTTGCATTACTATTATTATTACTTAATACTATGTTGCAGCAATTGTAATTGTCTGATTCTTTTCTGAATGTATTTATCTTTGTTCATTCTTTATGAGGTTTTTGTTTCTAGTCATTATCTTAAACATTGTTATTTTTGTTAAATGTTAAGCCTTTTAATTTTATGAAGGCAGAAAGTGGAAACCTAACAAACACATGTATATGTAAAGAAAAAAAAAAAAAAAGAATCACAAGATACTGTTGAAAGCTTCAACAACAGAGTAGGCAGAAGAGACAATCTCAGAACTTAAACTCAGGTATTTTGAGTTAATGCAGTGAAATAAACCTTGTAAAGGAG
>CAUYPK010017309.1:0-23760 GCA_963574355.1 Loris lydekkerianus
AATTTTCTCAGGGCCAAATGATTTATAATAATCCTTAAAACAATCTCCTACTCTGGCCCACCATCTCTCATCAATAGTTCCTTCAAGAGGGAACCAAGGGCACACATCACTGACAAATTCAAAAAAATCTCTTAAGGTCCTTTTTCTTTACCCTAGTTCCTCGTGTCTTGAGGGACTCTTTAAGCCCCTGTAAGAATAAATCATGTTTACTCAATGCTTGTCCCATGATTGCGTTGCTTCACTTACCTAAATCGGATCTGTCTCACAGGCGGGTTTCTCTGTGGCGATCATAGGGCGGATCTTTACTCGCTTCTCATTAAAGCGGTGATCACGGTGCGGATCTTTCACTCGCTCCTTCCTTGAAGCTGCGATCCAAGGTGCCGGCTGGCCTTTACGAAGCAATGCTCTTGGACCCCAGACCCAAATGGCCCCACGTCTGGGTGCCAGTTGCCCCGGCCTGCGGGGCTAGTTCAGCAGGGACCTAGGGTGGGGGGAGAGAGTAAAAAAGACAAGAGACACGAGGAAACGAGAGCAAGACAGGATTCTGATCAAGCTCTGAAAACTTTATTTTTTAACAGATATTTAAATACAAGTGGGTGAGTTAGGGTGGGGGGGTTTCTGACAACAGGTGTGATGTCTGGAACCAAGTTCCTGGAGCCAAGGGTAACAATGCCCTACCCGCCCATGAATACTTTCCAGCTGTGATAATCCTGATAATCCGGCTGTGAATATTCCTGATAAGCTTTTTCTTAGGTTTTGGCTCCCGGCAGCTCATGATTGTCCTGGCCAGTGAAAAGGGAGATGGTGGCCAGCCTCTGCACTCCCTTTCTCACTTCAGACATTTTGGACTCCTCTCATGGCCTCCCTGCTGCAAGACAATGTGGCCAGCCTCTTAGGCCCACACCAGGAAGTGAAGGAACCACAACTCAATCTGGGAGACACACCCAAGGCTTGGCTCCACTCACAACCTGACTACAAGAACAGGACATTGGACCCACTAGGAGTTCTATGTCAATTCCATAGTATCTGCATAGCTCTGTCACAGCTAGTCCTCTCTGGAGGTTGAGTGAGGTTCTGCCTTGGTGAGAGCAATGTCCCAAAACAAACTCACAAAGGTAGCATAAAATCTGCTCTCTGGGTCACCATTAAAACCCTGGGACTTGGGTGGCACCTGTGGTTCAGTGGGTAAGGCACCAGCCCCATATACCAAAGGTGGCAGGTTCAAACCCAGCCCTGGCCAAACTGCAACAAAAAAGTAGCCAGGTGTTATGACGGGGGCCTGTAGTCCCAGCTACTCGGGAGGCTGAGGCAAGAGAAATCACCTAAGCCAGGGGTCCTCAAACTATGGCCTGCAGGCCACACGCAGCGGTGTGAATTATGTTTGTTCCCATTTTGTTTTTTTACTTCAAAATAAGATATGTGCAGTGTGCATAGGAATTTGTTCATAGTTCTTTTTTTAAACTATAGTCCAAACCTCCAACGGTCTGAGGGACAGTGAACTGGCCCCCTGTTTAAAGTTTGAGGACCCCTGGGCCCAGGAGTTGGAGGTTGCTGTGAGCTGTGATGCTACAGCACTCTACCGAGAGTTAGCGAGACTGTCTCAAAACAAAACAAAACCCTGGGACTTCCCTCCAGACCCATCA
The DNA here is from genome assembly GCA_963574355.1 of Loris lydekkerianus. Classification (NCBI taxonomy): domain Eukaryota; kingdom Metazoa; phylum Chordata; class Mammalia; order Primates; family Lorisidae; genus Loris; species Loris lydekkerianus. The sequence goes on from CAUYPK010017309.1 coordinate 1,644, forward strand.
GTCATCCTGGCTGTAGATTCACTGGCTAGAGAGGAGTCCTGGCATCTCTGTTATGTCTGTGCTGTCTCAGCCAGGAGAAAGAGCAACTTTCACCTTTACAGAGCAGCCTGAAGCCCAGCCGCATTCCCAAAATGATGTAGGGAATTCCAGGGCCAAGCCTGGCAAGGCCCCAGTGTGCTTCTGCTGGGTCATGGGAGATATGGTAATGTATTGGAGCTCAAGGCTCCCAAAGTTTGGGGATCTAGGTGGGCAACAGAGAACTTTGCTCTAGAGCAGTTCTTGGAAGGTACCTCTGAGGAAGAAGGGGGTAGGGGTGGGGTTTTCACTGGAGACCTTGGCTCCTCCCTAACCTTGCTCCCCAGATCCAATGTATGCTTAACATCTGGGGTGTCATTCTGTACCTGTGGCTGCCTCAGATCACTGCTCAGGCTGACATAGGTATGAGCTCAGATCTCTCCTGGGCAGTGGGCAGGGATGCTAGGGTGCAGCATGAATGAATGCACTTCCTTCCCATCCCAGGGCTCACATGGCTCATCCTGCTCTCAGCCTCAGTCACTACTAGCTCTAAGTGGAGATGCTAATGGGTAGAAGTCTAAGTTGGAAATATAAAAGTGGGAGTCACCAATATCAAATATCAAAATGTCTTTTTTGGGGGGAGACAGTTCCACTCTGATGATGCAGTGGCATCATTATAGCTCATAGCAACCTCAAAACCTCAAACTCCTGGGCTCAAGCAATTTTCCTGCTTCAGCCTCCCAAGAAGCTGGGACTACAGTTACATGGCTAATTTTTCTATTATTGTGGAAACAGGATCCCACTCTTGCTCAAGCTGGTCTCAAACTCCTGAGCTCCAGCAAGGCTCCTGCCTTAGCCTCCCAGAGTGCTAGGATTATAGGAATGAGCCACCATGTCCAGCACAAAATGGTTTTAATGTGTAACAGTGGATGAAGTCACTGCAAATGAATGTTTAAACAGAACAACTGAAGGACTGAACTGTGAGAAGTTAAGAGATTATGGAAGCTGGATGCAATGGCTCACACTGTAATCCCAGTGAGGCTGAGGTGGAAAGATTGTTTTAAGCCAGGAGTTTGAGGCAAGCCTGGGTAATAGCAAGATCCCATCTCTACAAAATTGAAGAACAAAAAAATTTAGCCAGGCCGGGTGGTACATGGTTACAGTCTCATTTATGGGGAGGCTGAGGTGAGAGGATCGCTTGAGCCAGGGAGTTGTGAGATTGCCGACAGACAGCTATGACAATGCCACTGAACTCTAGCCAAGGCAATAGAATAAGACCTTGTCTCAAACTAAACAAACCCAAAGATGATTTATGACAAGAGTGGTGTCATAAGAGAGTTCCAAAGATGAGATCTATTAGGGATGAGGGAGAATCATCTGGAAATATTGTAAGGAAAAATGAGGACAACTTTACCACCTCATTGGTACAATGGGCATGAGAAACACCAGCACTACAAAGTGGTAGGAAAAGCAGAGTCCTCACAAGAAACCACATCTCAGCAAGAAAAAAAGCTGAGGATAGAGAATTTGGCAAATGACAGCCTATTAGTTTCAGAGAGCAGAGTAGGGGGATTGGAAGGAGCAGGTAGGTAGGGACAAAAGAATAGGGAGGAGATAAATGGTTCTAGAGCATAAATGAGTCAGTAGTTCAGGACTGCTTGTGATTGTTATCAACAAGATAAAGGGCATAATGAGATTAGTTCTGGTAGTTGTGGCAGGGAGGAATGTGTGCCTAGGGTACCCCATAAACCTGCCAAAAGAAGTGTATACAGGTCAAAGTGTATGAAGGAGGGGCAGTTTTACTCTTTTTTTTTTTTTAGAGAGTTTCATTTTGTTGTCCTCAGTAGAGTGCTGTGATATCACAGCTCACAGCAACCTCTAGCTCTTGGGCTTATGTGATTCTCCTGCCTCAACCTCCTAAGTAGCTGGGACTACAGGCGCTCGCCACAATGCTGGGCTATTTTTTTGTTGCAGCTTGGCCGGGCCGTGTTCAAACCCATCACCCTCAATCTTTGGGGCTGGTGCCCTACTCACTGAGCCACAGGCGTTGCCCAGCATTTTTATTCTTGAATTATAATCAGACCTATCTCCAGGGTATTTTGAAAGAAGTCCTGAGTACCTACTTCAAATAATTTAAATGAGATGATGAATATAAAGCAGTTAGGATAAGGCCTGATACTAAAATATTACTTGTGTAATACAATTGTTAAGGAGAAGTTACATTTCCTTGGCTCCTGAGCAGCAGTCTCCAAAGTTACCTGAGGTCAGCCAGGGTGATGCCCTGACCTCTGTCTCCTTACCCATTCACATCAAGAACTTACTCAATGCCAACTCTATCCTGGTTCAACACGATCCAAATACCAAAATACAAAACCAAAAATATTTTATTGCTGAGTCATCTTGGGTTTCCAAAAGGGACCTCAAGCCTTTCTTGGAATCTATATTTTTGCTAGGACTTCCACATCAGGACACAGATTTAGCCCAGGGTCCTTGGGCTCCATCCACTTAGGGAACTAAATACTGTTAATCTTGTTAGTCCCTCCAGGTCACTTCTACTTCATCTGTCCGATACCTGTGGAAAAACAGACAAAGCATGGTGGAGGGCTATCCCCTATCATCTTCCATTCTTCTCTCCCCTCATGCTACTGGACTGTCTTCCCCACTGATTTTTGCCTACCTCCCATGTAATTCTATCTACTCCCCTCCAAAGAGTGGGTGATATCACTCACCTCTGTGTGATTCCAGAATCACTGAGGGGGGTCCTGTGTCCAGCCTGAAACATCTCCCAGCCAGCCTGGGCTATCATGGCTCCATTGTCAATGCAGAATCTGGGATGGAAAAGAGATATGAAATCTGGGATCCAAGGGTGTAAAAGTAATAATAATGGGCAAAGTAATAAAGGATATCAAGAAATATAAAGGATTTTTACCTTTCATCTGTGGCAAAAAGCCGGGCTCCCCGTTCCTGGCACATTGTCTCCATCATCTCCTGTAGCCTTATATTACCTACAAAGAGGTATGAGGTGAAGTTAGCTTAATTTTAGCCATCTTTTTTTCATCCTCCAGCAGTACATAACATACATACTTACCGTATATACTCGAGTATAAGCCAAGTTTTTTTCGGCACAAAATTTGTGCCGGAAACCCCGAACTAGGTGCGCGCGCACCTAATCAAATGCACGTAGTCTCCAGTCGTCTTCTGCCCTCTGCTTGAGGGGGCGGTGCTTCAGCTCAGTCCACAAGTCACAGCTGAACTGAACTATAGTCCACTGAACTATTTAACCCACAATATTTAATGGCACATTTAATTAAATGAAAACCCCATTTAACCAGTTTTGAAGGATTTTAACCTTTGTGATTTAGCTTGATTACCTGTTAAGCTACGGTTTTCTGCAATTTAAAGTTTTAAAGTTGTTGTTAATAGTTTACAGTTTTTCTTTAGCAATAAATATTGAAAAGCATTTAACCTACTGATTCCTCAATTATTGTAATTGTTTTGGGTATATATTTTTATTTTTGATATTTACCAGTGGCTGCTGCATTTTCCACCTCAGCTTATACTCGAGTCACTAAGTTTTCCCAGTTTTTAGGGTAAAATTAAGGGGGTTGGCTTATACTCTCGTCGGCTTATACTCGAGTATATTCGGTAGCTTTGTGGTGGTGTGTTCTGTCTATTAAGCATAGTTGTTCTAGGGTCATGTTTAAGTCTCTTGTATCTTTGCTTAGTTTTTTGTTTATAAGATCTTTCCAGCTCTGTAAGAGGAATGTTAAAGTCCCCTACTATTATGATGTTATTGAATAATTGCTCAGACTAATTAAGATCTGTTTCATAAATCTGGGAGCATTTAAGTTGGGTCCACAAATATTTAGAATTGAGATATCCTCTTGTATTGTTCCCTTGAATAATATGAAGTGTCCATCTTTGTCTGTTTTGACTTTAGTTGCTTTAAATCCACTTGTATCTAAAAGAAGATTGTGATCTCCCTCCTTTCTTCTTATTTCCATTTGCCTGAAATACTATTTTCCATACCTTCACCATGAGTCTTGCTCTGTCTTTCAAGACTAGGTGTGTGTTTCCTGTAGACATCATATGAATGGCTTGTGCTTTTTGTATCCAATCAGCCAGCCTGTGCCTCTTCAGTGGGGAATTCAAACCATGAACATTTATTGAGAGAATTGATTAGTGTGGTGGAGTTCTATTCATCTTATTTTGTGAAAGTTCATTCTTAGTTTATCTTTTGTGTCATTGCAGATGCTAGGTTTTGTCCTTTGGTTTCTGGATATTTACTTTGCTGGTGGTCCATTGTGATGGTCGGCATGTAGAATAGATCTAAGTATTTCCCACAGAGTGGTCTTATTGTGGCAAACTTCCTTTACTGGTTGCATACCAGTAAAAGATTTGATTTCTCCATCAATTTTAAAGCTTAGCTTAGCTGGATATAGAATTCTAGGCTTAAAATTGTTTTTGTTTAAGAAGGTTAAAGGTAGATGACCATTCTCTTCTGACTTGAAAAGTTTCATTTGAGAAATCCGCTGTCACCCTGATGGGTCTGCCCTGTAGGGTCAATTGGTGCTTACTTCTGGCTGCTTGCAAAATTTTCTTTTTCATCTTGACTTTCAAAAGGTTCATGACAATGTGTCTTGAAGAAGCTCTGATTTGTGATGATTTGGGGTTTGATATCCCTCTGAAAGGAGAGTGTCAGAATCTTTGGTGAAATTTGGGAAATTTTCATTTATGATATCCTCTACTAAGGCTTCCATTCCTCTGGGGCATTCTTCTTCCCCTTCTGGGATACCTATAATTCAAATGTTTGAATGCTTTATGAAGTCCCATAGTTCTCTTAGTGAATGTTCTGCTTTCTCTCTCTTCTTTTATGCCTCTTAAACTGACTGTGTTAGCTCAAGAGCTTTATCCTCTAGAATCCTGAGATTCTTTCTTCTCCATGATCTAACCTGTTATTGATACCTTCTACTGCATCTTTAAGTTCCCTAATTGCTTCAATTCCTTAAGCTCCACCATATCCTTTCTATATTCTTAATATCTTTCATTCCTTATTTGGTTGCTTTGGAATTTCTTTGGGTTATTTTCCACTCTCTCAGTAATTTCTTTTATTTTTTTTTACCATCCATATTCTAAATTCGCTTTCTGTCACTTCTAACATTTCTTTATAGGTATAATACTCTACAGTAGCTACCTCATGATCCTTTGAGGGACTTACTCTGGTCTGGTTTTTCATGTTGCCAGGATTTTTCTGTTGATTCTTCCTCATGAATATTCTCTTTTTCTCTGCTTCCTTACCCTACTTTTTCCTTTCACTTCCTTCTATTTTTTAAGCTACCTTGTTTCAAATCATGGGTATTAAAGTGTCCTTTTGGTATAGGACCAAAAGAAAGAAAGAGTGAAAAGCAAGAAGGGGGAAAAGATTAAAAGAGAGAGAGAGAGAAAAGAAAAAGGAAAGATTGAGAAAAAGAAAAAAAGAACAGAAAGAGAGACGAGTAATAGTGGTGTACAGTAGGGTGCTTTGACCTGCACCCACAATTTCCAGCCCCTGGGGGCTAAGTTGGGTCCCTCAAGATCTGGAGTTCTTTACCATCCTGATCAGAAACAAGACTCCACCTCCACAAAATAGAGGAAAAAAAATACTATAAAACAAAACAAACAAACAAAAAATCTTAAGGGATAAAATTGAGTAAAAGAAGAATGGGGGCAGAAAAACCAGCAAATATGGAGGCCTTATGATTAGAGGAGAAAACAATTACAAAATTATAATTACAAATGGAAATAAAAGGAAGAAAAAGAAAAAGGGGTGAAAAGTTGAAAAAAAATTTTCAGAAGGAAAATAAATATTATATATATTTTGCCACATATTGCCTGAACAACAAGTGATCTTCTGGAGTATGAGATGCTGATCATTATGCTGATACAGCTGTATGAGATGGAGGCAGGAAGCCTCTGTCTTGCAGAGGAGACCAGGTCCTGTTTTCCTGATTTCTTTGGCCTTAGTCCCCTCAGGGTTGGGAGCCTGAGCTCTCATCAGCCTACTTAATACACAAGCCTTGACCTTTCCAAACTGTGTCCCTTGGACACGCAGTGGCTTTCCCAAGAGAGCATGAATTGCTCAAGTATCCAGGAGGGTGGCTGCCCAGCTTATTAGGTGCACCAGAACTGGTCTCACCCTAGGACCTTGAGAGCTAATCCTGCAAAGTAGCTCTCCCACAATGGCTGTGCCAGACCTACAGCTGAACAAGAGCTCTGCTCCGCTCTGCCCTGTAGCTCAGTCTCACCCCCTGGGCCGTGTTCAAGATCACTCACTTGCTCATTCACTCAAGCTCTCCCAAGGTAACTGAATCAAGTGCCCAGCCCCCCCCCCCCAAAAAAAAAAGAAAGAAAAGAAAAGAAAGGAATAAAAATTAAAGAAAAAACAGTAGGCTTTCTCTGTCTGAAAACTGACACTGCACCTGAACCAGCAGTCTCTGCCAGCATGCAAGTACTTTCCCTTGTGCTGGTTCTCCACTACTCCTAACCTCCTCTTGGGCTTCTGGAGTCTCCTGCTACCTCTCTGTGCCCCTGAGTGATGTTCTTGGATGGGCCCACCAGCCAGAAGTGGCTGGAGTACCTTCTCCCTGATCTCACCACACTGCAGCCTCAAAGGAGCTACCTTTAGTCTGCCATCTTGCTCTGCCCTCTGTCTGGAATTTACTTTAAAGTAATCCAAGGTTGTAATTCTCCCAGGTCTGGTGTGTTGTGTCAATTCATTTTTCAAATAATGATTAATTTTTTTTCCGTTTTACTGGGTTCCTAATACAGTATATAAAACTCAGTCAATTAACTCATTCTTCTTCTTTCTTATTATCTTTTTTAAAGATAAAGTTTTACTCTCAGTTTTATTTTCAAACTGGGAGTTTCAGTGGAAAAATATTTGCCTTCCCCAGATGGTCAAAGGTTAATATTTTTGGAAACCCCATCTCCATATTTGTATTATTATTTCTGCAAAAAATGTATAAAGAGAGTTGAAGTGGAGGTGAGATTTGTGATCGGAAAAGCCCTTGACTCTCCATCTTCCACCTTGCTCTCTCTGATTAGTTCTATCCAGCAGCAGATTGAATCAGGAGATGACTCTTCTTAAAGTTTGTTCAGCAGCTTCACTTGTACACAAAGGCTTCATGAAACAAGTGACATCAACCAATAAGGGTTCTCTCTCTCCTCTCTCAAACAATGTGAGGATGAAGCCATAATCTGCCAAAATTTGTAGGATTGTTGCCAGGTTTGGGGATTCTGTAGAGAAGTTGCCACTACTAGGTCTGACATAGCTCAGGAAAATGGTTCAGTCATTCCTCTTACCAAAGAATAAACTTGACAAGATGTTTTCAAGGACCAGTGTCCCCTCACTCACTCCCCCAGGACAGCCCTTCAGTTGTTTAGGACAGTTGCCACAGTCCAAGAACTAAATTTTTTAACTGATGTCCCAGGGAACCTGGTCCCATGAGATTTCCTCAATGAAAAAAAAGGGGTCCTGTGATCAATTTTGTTTGCCAATCATACATGTCATTTCTCTCTACTGGAGGTGGAGATTATTCCCTATCAAAAGCAGACTAAAAGCTTTGAGAAAGTTTCATAGGAAGAAAATTCATTTACAGTTTCTAAATAAATCTACTGTGCCAGAAACTCACATAATCATGGAAACTTTCCTCCTGTCTTATCCATAACATTTCATGACACCAGTGTCCTGAAAACAAGCTTTGGGGAGCACTGGTCAAAGGGTAGTTAAAAATTATCAAAAGTTGACCCCAGGCAGTGCCTGTAGCTCAGTGTTTACAGCAGCAGCCACATACACCCAGGCTGGTGGGTTCGAACCCAGTCTGGGCCACCTAAACAATAATGACAACTGCAACAAAAAATAGCCAGGTGTTATGGCAGCTATTTAAGAGGCTGAGGCAAGAGAATGGTTTAAGCCCAAGAGTTTGAGGTTGCTATCAACTGTGATGCCACCGCACTCTACCAAGGGCCATATAGTGAGACTCTGTCTCAAAAACAAACAAACAAAAAAAAAACTTGACTCTATTCTCAAGTCATTAATCCCCCCTTACTTACTGGCTCATGTGGGGATGGAGCTGGGGGTTAGCTGGAGGGACATAGATTCATTTGTTTAGACCCAAATCAATTCCCTATTTATTCAAAATAGTTTCACCTAAATTTGCTTAAAGTAGAAATTGACTCTCACTTTAAAAAGTCAGATATCAGTTTTCCATAATATATTACAGAGTCAAAAATGACATTGTTATCTTGATATAAGAATTAAGAGGCAAAGGAGGTACAATTATAAAATATCTTTCATGAAAGCAGTTATCTGAAAATAAAGCAAATAAAAAGGTGAAAGATCTTATTTTATAATGAGGCTCTTCCATTTCATCAAGAATGTATGCTGTAGCTGCAAAGAACGACAGTGCTGGTTCAGTTCTATGTTGCTCGTCAAACACTATCACACTCCTTATCACATTTGACAGGCACATCAGCCCTGTAAGGTGAACTGGGCCGTCCTTGCCTCCTTTATCAGCAAGATTCACAACCCAGTTCTAGGTGAAGAGCTCCCTGTCCCTGTAAAATAATGCTTTGCTCACAAGCAGAGAAACTGCATTATGCTTTCCAGGAATATCCAGCAACTATATAAACAGAGCAAGGATGAGGTTTCCACTATACTTCTGGGGAAACTATGGTTCTGAGAAAATTGTGGCTAACCAGAGGTTGTATTTGTCTATTTCTCACTCATTGAAGATGGAATTGCAATAATGGTTAATAGTTAAAAATACTCAGTTTTCAGGAATCCAAAGTGTTTCATTTAAATCAAGTGTAAAGTAAAACACAAACTGTTGGGTACATGGATTGCCCTTCTAAAACCACTCTTCCGAAGACAAAAGAAAACAAGCAAAGGAAGTCAGTACTGAAGTGGAACCTTTCTCTAAATAGTTCCGATCAGCTGGAACTGAAGCCTCATGAAATGCAAACAATTGGAGCTTCATGGAAGATTAGAAAACCCTCCACTGCAAACAGCACTTCAAGACCCACAGAAACAGGTCACTACTAAGTAAACACTAGCACCACTTTGTAAACAGATGAAAACGTTGGGCCAGTTTGGTGTAAGTAGACTGACAACAGAAGCCAGTGCCTTCTCAGATCAGACTCTGCCCACCAGACCAACAGACACGTCATGAAGTGGTGCAGAGAACTGTGTTGGACTGTCTTTCTGAAATGTAGCCCATGTGTTGAGATGTGAGTGACAGGATAATGACAAATTCAGGGTTGCCCACAGCAGACTCCAGAGACAAAGCCCTAACTTATAGCCACATCCCTCTGAACCAACAACTGCTTTTATGCCATCATATAAAGTAGGACCTGAATGGTGCAGGTGTGACAGTAACTCGACTGAGTACTCATGGGTGATCGAGAAGAAAAAGAGGAAAGAAAAACAAAGCACGAACACACGTAAATAACCATGCGCTGGGGTTGGGAGACATGGCTTGCGAATTACCTGGTGTATTTTGACAAAGCAGTCCTCTCCCACTCTGCCATAACATCCACCCCCACCCTTCCAACACCTCCCTTTCCTTCTTGCTCCCTTCAAAGTTATGGAGAAAAAAAGGAAAGTGGATAGTAAACAGAGGGAGGGTTTGTATCCTCGAACTTATCAATATTGAAAGGACCAGGAAGATGGGAATTACACCAGCTGCAAATGTCTTTGAAAATCTTTTCCATGTGCATCATTATGAAATATTTACTGGGAATGTTTTACTGCCTGTTTGTCTACAACATGCATGATGGTAAAGTAGGTAGAATGCAGTTCCTGATCGCAAGGAGCACATTTTACATACTTACATATATGTACATACATACAGGGTGGACATAAAGTTTCTTTTGTTTTTCTTTTTGGAGACAGAGTCTCCTTTAGTTGCCCTCGGTAGAGTGCTGTGGCATCATCATAACTCACAGCAATTTCAAACTCCTGAGCTCAAGGAATCCACCTTCCTCAGCCTCTCAGAGTGCTAGTATCATAGGCGTGAGCTACCACGCCAGGCCCACTCACATGTATTTTAAAATTATGGAACATTCAAGAATATATGACCATGTATAATCCCTTTGCCCACTAAAGGCAGGGAGCAGAATGAAGGCAGATAAAATAGATATGAAAGATAAAACATTCACCTACCTGTAGGTGACTTAGGTGATAAAATGTTGACAGCTTTTAAGAATCATGGGTTTGAAGCTTGGTGCATCCTACTCCAAGGTCCCACGGACGCTCTTGCTGCCAGAGCTAAGGTGTTGAACCCACACAGGTGCCCTGTTGCTGCCACATGCTTCCAACCAGGTGGCCTGGGAAACCTGTGTGCACCCCTGGCACAGCCCCCAAATGCACAAGAGCTAACAACCCTTGAAAAATGGGCAGAGAAACAGCTAGAAAGCGGCTCTTCTCTTTCATCCTGCAGGTTGACAGTGTGAGGTGTGCTCCACAAAGGTTCTCAGACAACTCTTGGTGAAATCAGCACCTGTCCTGTGAAGATGCAGGTGGTCAGCTCCATGACACATCTTGTGTGGACACTCCCTCCTCCCTGGTTTCCCTGCACTGCTCCCTGGGAGCCCAGCCCACAAGCCCTCTCTCGGGTGTGCTCTTAGTGAGGCTGTAAAACAGCGTGAACAGCTTCTCCCTGCCTGAGGTGCTCAGTGATGTTCAGTGCAACTGTGATGTTCCGCATTTCCTTTCTCCCTCTCTTAGCTGTGTCATCCAGCTAGCAAACATTTTACTGCAGGATTAATCACTATTATCTTCAGACTTCCTTAATTGACACCTTCAGTCTACACATGGAGCTATATCTAAGTATAACAAAGGGGGAAAAAAGGAAGAGGGGCAGAAGGGAGGAAGGAAGGAAGCGGACAGGAAGAAGGGAAGGAAAGGGAAAGGAGGGGGGACATCAGGAGAGAAGAGAGCAGAGCAAACAGTTTATAATCTGCAAATTCCGTCTTTCACTAGCAAGAACCCTTTAGAGATCATGAACCCTTTAGATATCTACTTTGTCCTCTTAAAAAGCAGATAAAAATACTCGATCATGTAAACATCCTCCCTTTTAGTTGGTCATTTTTCCTACCAAAGGAAATGAAATTTCAGCCTCTTTGGATACACATCAAACTGACATTAGTTATTTCTGGGAAGGGCCTAGCATTGGCTTGTAATCAAAGGAGGATTAACCTGCGTGTATAAATTTTAATGCCTTGTAAGAATATATTCATGTTTCATTTGAGAAATTCAGAAGTAACAATTCTAGAAAAGCTTTCATGTCTTAGTTAACACTTAAAAAAGGGCAACAGCCAGCAGGGTCTTTTGGAAATGCTGTTCCTACTTCTCCAACCCCATGAACCACTTGCTGTGTTTTTGAAAGTATCCTCCCTCCATTGTACACAGCATGTGTTTGTGTCTTGTTTTGGGGTATCTACTATAACCTGATCTTTTGTGTGTAGACAGCTTACTAGGCAAAACACCATCACCTCTCCCTGGGTATCTGCTTAGGCCCCTGTCGAGTCTCGCTCATCATCTGCCCTGGTGCTATCCAGCCTTGAATTTGTGGGGTTGCTGGTATGCAAAGTGTGGTTCCCACTGCTCTGCTCTGAGGCTTCCTGTCAGTTCTGGCATTTGAAAGCACTGTCAAGGGATCACAAAGCAGCAGGAACAGAAAAGTGTCCTGTCTCTGGGTCCCCTAGAAGCTGCCACTCCTGCAGTTGGTTATTGCTTGGGGAGAAGGAGCTGCCTGCAGGCTCAGCTGCTCAGGGGGCCATGGCTGGCTCACCTTGGTGCTCCACATTCTAAAAGGGATAGAATCTCCGGAGAAAGCCCCAAGCACCGATTGTAGGCATCTTGTTAGGTAGTTATCTATGACTCTGCCAGGAAGGAGGACAAATACAGGGGCCTTGGCTTCCATTTCGGCCTCCACCTTACTCTCTGCCCACCCCCACTGCCCCAGTGACTCCCCCCCCCAGACTACTAATCCCCTCCCCCATGACTGCCCACTGCCCCAGTGACTGCCCACTGCCCTGGGGACTGCCCACTCCCCCCAGTGGCTGGCCCCCACCCCCCCAACTGCCCACTCCCCCCATGACTGCCCACTGCCCTGGTGACTGCCCCCCCCGTGACTGCCCACTCCCCCTGTGACTACCCACCCCACCCCACCCCTGTGACTGCCCACTGCCCCGGTGACTACCCACCTCCCCAAGAATACTGTTTTTGGCACAGAAGTATTTCGCAAATGACTTAATATATCTTTGATTCCACTTCAAGCCTTGGGTTACACAAAAAGCAATCCAGTCTCAGATAGCCCAACCCATGCTACAATACCTGAGGTTGACTGGAACATAGAAAGCAACCATTTAAGCCTCAAAGCAGAGAATCTTATTTATTTCAGTTTATTCTTATTTTTATTTATTTATTTATTTATTTATTGAGACAGAGCCTGACTCTGTCACCCTGAGTAGAGTGCAGTGGTGTCATCACAGCTCACTGTCACCTCTACGTTCTGAGCTGAAGCAATCCACCTGCCTCAGCCTCTGGGACTACAGGCACCCACCACTATGCCCAGCTAGTTTTTCCATTTTCAGGAGAGATGGGATCTTTCTCTTGCTCAGGCTGGTCTTGAGCTCCTCAGCTCAAGGGATCCTCCCACTTTGGTGTCTCAGATTGAGCTACCACTCTGACCCATTTTTTGAATGTAATGGTGACCATGTCACTAAAATGCCAAAACATTCGCTTGTCAAACAGAAATTGAGATCCATCCTCCAGATGTTTCATATCCATGATGTAAAACATCCAAGCGTTTGAAAACACTTAGACAACTGACTAAAAACTGCCCAGGTCGCTTGACATGTTGTAGCCACAGGTTTGGAAGCTGCTCGGGCAGCTGCAACAATCAGTAGCAGCTGGTTTTTACCATATGAAAGCAAAGTGCTTCAAATCCAGCATCATATTCCTGTCATGTGGTTCTCTGTGGCACTCAGCTGGTTCTAACACTTTCAAAAAGGACATGGACAAATCTTCTGTGGTTTCAGAGAGGAGAGGTCATCAGAGAGGACAGTCAGAATCACAAGGCACCCAGGGAAGACAAATAAAGAATGCTGGGAATAGGCGTATTAATGTGCCACAGTTAATATTTCTGCACAGTTTGTTTTCTCAGCAGTATTTTCCTATCTAGGGACCAAAAAGAAATGTGTTTTGCTTTACAAGTGTGACATGATTGATGTTTTACTAGGAGAGACTTTTCATAAAAGACCAGATGTCTCCTCACAAGGAAGTTATTGATATAAGCAAACTACATTATTGCAATAATGTTAAGAATCAGACTTAAGCAAAAGACAGGAAGGGAGTGTGGGGGCAGGAGGCAGGGAGAGAAGGACAGTAAGAAGGAGCAGGAGTGAGACTCGGCTTGTTCTGGACCTGGTGCCTTAACCTCCCATCTCCATGTGGCCTCCCTCTCAGAAGGCCAGTCTCTGTAAATATTCACTTGGCCATATCTTAGCCATAAGCAGTTATAGTTTTCCAAAATCTGTTAACTTTGTTGTCTCAAAATGTCATCATGCATACATTCAAGAGGATAGTTCCGCCATTTCATTTTAGCATGGCAGATTCATAAAATCCTGTAATGTGTAGAATATTGGATCACTTGGAATTTTGTTCTAGCATTGATTTCTTTCTTTCTTTGCTTTCTTTTCCTTCCTTCCTTCCTTCCTTCCTTCCTTCCTTCCTTCCTTCCTTCCTTCCTTCCTTCCTTCCTTTTTTTAAGACAGAGCCTTACTCTGTGGCCTTGGCTAGAATGCCATGGGGTCATCATAGCTCATAGCAACCTCAAACTCCTGGGCTCAAGCAATCCTTCTACCTCAGCCTCCCAAGTAGCTGGAACTACAGGTGCTCACCACCATGCCCAGCTAGTTTTTCTATTTTGAGTAGAGATTGGGTCTCACTTTGCTCAGGTTGATCTCAAACTTCTGACCTCAGGCAATCTTCCCATATCCTCCTGAGCTCAGGCAATCCTCCTACCTCGGCCTCCCAGAGTGCTGGGATTACAGGTATGAGCCATCCCACCCAGGGCCTAGACCTGAACTATTAATCAATATATTACAGATTCCTAAAGTCTTTCAAGGAATTTTGATAACTGTGATGGTTTATTGCCTCTTGAGCATTTTTTTCCCAGAGACATATAAATGTGTTACACAATAAAATGTAGATAAAGAACAGACAGGGTGTTTTTTGCAGATGTTCTGCTGTAGGTGTATGATTGGAAACTGCTTGTGAATGTAAAACAATAAAAAAACAAACTACACATTTAAGATTTGGAAGCATAGGCAAAGTGTGCTGAATTAAGTTCCATAGTGAAACATTATTCTTGCAAATCATAAGACATCAAGGTTCAGCATACGGAATAATGGTAACCCTCACCAGAGTGAGTAAAAGATTCAGGGAGAAAAAAACCATTAAAATGTGACGGGAGTTCCCCTGAATCATTGCTGCCAGGAGGGATGTTAAGTCGCATAAAATAAAAGACATCTTAATATGGTTAGATTTATTCTTTACGAATTGCGATTTGAGCTGGTGGAGGTGGGCTTGTGGGGGGATGCTTCCCATGAGAAAATGTGGAACATAAACCTCCTCTTTGCTTCAGTGAGACGGACAGGCAGTTCAAAGGCACAGAGAGTAAGGCTCATGGAGGCAAAGACCTTGGAACACAGCCATTCCCGTGAGAACTTCCCAGTTTGGCAACCAGCACTCTCCAGAGTACTTTAAATTTGTATAAAATATTATGGATAAAGATTTAATATTGGTGGCTGACTTGGAGCAACCACATCAACAGAGAGAGAATCTGAAAGTGTGTCTGAGAACCCTGGATGATAGCAGACTCACATTCCCGCTATGGAACACAAAAAAAAATCAGCAGAACATGGAGAAAGAAGCAGCCAGACCTGGGTCATTCTCTCGGTCATGACAGCAAAGGTTACCACAAGTTCCCAGTGAGGAGGGTGTGAAAACTGAAACTCCGTCAGAGTTACACAGTATATGTGCTTCTCTTCCTGGAGTGGAAGAGAAACATTTTCAACGTCTACCTATTAAAACTGTGGGAAATAGGATTGTAACATTCCTGAATATTTCATAGTTGGTTCTCAGGAACTAGTCTGAACAGTCCTAGACTAGTTTATGTTCAATAAATTTGTTTTTTATTTTATTTTAGTTTTTTGAAACAGAGTCTCACTCTGTCACTCTGGGTAGAGTGCCATGGCATCTTTATAGCTCACAGCAACCTCAAACTCAACTTCCCAAGTAGCTGGGACTACAGGTGCACCACCACCCCCATGCCCAGCTTTCAATGAATATGTTAAATTACAGTAGAACTTCTGTAAGTTGACCACCCAAGGGACTGTATCATACTGCTCAACACATGGAGGTGGTCACCATAAGGAAATAGGCCTACTGCGCTGACACGTACATGTAGTGTATGTCCAGTCTATGAAAATTATGTCAACTTAAGGAAGTGGTCAGTGTAGGGAGAAGGTCAACTGTGTAAGTTCTATATATATATATATATATATATATATTTTTTTTTTTTTTTTAATAATATTTGAACCTATTGAACCAGAAACCTAGAAATACCTTCTCAGATTCTGCAAGTCCTTGCATGTCCTTTATGTCCTTGAGAGTACCTTTAGTAAATAAGAGAGATTTGCATTTAATATTATTTCTAAAATTGATATTTGTTTGTTAAAATCGATTTTAAAAATCTAAATTTTCCTAAATCCTTGAAGTTCCACTGATACATCATTTTATGTTATCTGGTAAATTGTGGCAAGCATCAAGAGAGACACTTTTAGTAAACATGCTCAGTTGTATCTATCAATTTACATATTTGATTCTCTTTAAAATACTTCAACTGCTTCTTACAAACAAAATCTAAATACTTAAGCATTCCTCTAAATGTAGTAGATTTGATTTACAAATACAGTGACACACAAGTTATCCTAAACTTCTAACAAAATTTACTAACAATACAACTTTTTCATATAATTTTCAACTGTATTATAAATTGAAACATAAATCAAATCTCTTATATTCTCTAAAATTCCAAATTTATGATAAATATATAAATATCAAATAGAGTAAGCTAATTCCCAACCAATAAAAATTATTAATGCTTTAAAGTTATTTTCTTTTTCTGTACTCATATCTGAAGTTAAATTGTATGCTCAATATATTATATTAACCAGAGTATAGACAAATTCAGTACTCAATTGGAATTTACTGGTGCAGGAGCAATTATTGTTTATAGCTGGTGTCTAATATCACCGTATCAGTGTCCATTCTGACTGGTCAATTCCAGTGCTATTGTAGCCCAACCAGCTTTCCAGGAAAAAAAAAAAAAAAAGCCCTAATTTATAGCATCTGCCAATTTCTGTGTTGTAAATATTCAGCCATAGGCGATTTCAAATCACCACAGTCTTAATAACTGGATTGTAAAATTCCTGAATATTTCACAGTTCTCAGGAGCTGGTCTAAACAGTCCTGCACACCACTGGTGGTTTTGATGGTACCTCACTTGTTAAGTATTTTGAGTTCTAGGTAGAGACTCAGTTCCTGCAACAAAGAGACTTTAAAATATGTTGACTATATCCACATTCCAGCTGGTGATATAAAATGCCACAGCCACTTTGGAAAACAGTCTGGCAGTCCCTCAAAATGTTAAGCATGGAGTTACTGTGCAATATAGCCTCACTATATACCCAGAAAAATGAAAACACATGTCCACACAAAAACTGGTATCCTAATATCCATGGATGGTAATAAGCCAAAAGGTGGAAACAACCCAAGTGTCTATCAATGGATGAATAAATAAACAAAATGTGATCTATTCATACAATGAAATACTTGGCAATAAAAAGCTATGAAATCTTGATACATGCCACAAAGTGGATGAACCTCAAAAACATTATGCTGAATGAAGAAAGCCAGTCACAAAAGTCCACATAGTATAGAATATAATTTATATAAACGCCCAGAACAGGAGAGTCTATAGACATGGAAAGTTAATCAGTGGATGTCTGGCGGTAGAGAGGCAGGCCGCTGAGCGGCTGAGGCATGGGAGTAACTGCCAGAGAATGCAACCATGAGGTTTTTTTGGGGGTGATGAAAATGTTCTAAAATTAAAGTATAGCATTAGTTGACAGCCCTGTAAATATATTAAAAGCCATTGAATTGTCCAGTTAAAACTGGTAGCATTGACATTATATCTCAGTAAAGCCGTTAAAAATATACATTTGTTTGAACCAAATATAGTTTTACTTCTTTTTCACATCAGAGGTTAGAGGTGGGTGAACAGCAGCATGATGAGTCACTGTGGGTGGACTAGACTGATTTTTCCATCTCTAAAACAGTGTCCCTAATTTTCATAAGGCAGTTGCTCTGATACACGTCACTTCTCACCCAGCGGGAAGGGCCTAGGGTACTTATACACCCAAATTATTTTAATAGAAAGACCAGAAAGGCACATAATTCACTTTGTTCACAATTTAGTTATGCAGTTACCCCTACAGGGAGTCTGGGGAATTTAGTCCTGGAGGGACTGCCTGTGTCCCCCTAAATCTCAGCAAGTCCAATTATGGCAGGAAAGAGAAAATGGATATTTGTTTCACCAGCTGAATCTTCAGCCAATACTGAAGTAGTTCTTACTTCTACCTTCTCAAAATAATCTGGAGTAATTGACTCAAGAAAATTGGAATTGGGGGAACGGGATAATCTTTCTGAGGGTCCCATATGTACTCCTTAAAGAAGTGTATGTCTTTTTCTTCCTTGTTAATCTGCCCTGTAAAAGCCTTAGCTCGCTGCACTAGTAAAGTACGGCCATTGTTGGACCTCCCAGATATGGCAGTTCAGGGGTAACTCACCAGGGCTCTTAGAAAAGAATTGGGGTGAGAGAAGCAAAAAAACAAGGTCAGAGCTGAGTCCCAACAGCCATCCCCAGGAATCTTCGGCCCTGCTAACCAATAGGCGATCTGCACCCACCTGGACCTCCATAAGAACTGTGCCGCAACCATCATCGGTGCCCGCCCAGACCTCCATAAGAGGTCTCCATAAGAGACCTCCATAAGAGCTGCACTGCAACCCATGATCTGCGCCTGCTGTGACCTCAGTAAGAGCTACACCATGACCCCCGACCTGCAACCTGCACCCGCCAGGCTTCCACACACTGTGACCAGGAACTGCGGGAGCCACGCAATACCGTGTACTCCCTCCTGTACCCTCCCAGCCTCCACACTGGCCTACTCGTCTGGCCAGGGACTCTGGTAGCTGCATGCCCTCCGAAGATCTCCCTGGCTCTGTGTGGAGCCCTTCTCCTGGCCAGAGACTGCTGAAGACTTGAGCTCTCTGTGCCAAAGTTACTGGGTGCCAGGTATGCCCAGAACTGTGTGTACCACGCCCTGCCCTGTGCTGGATCCAGGTATGTCACAGTCCATAGATGCTTCCACAACCAGAATTCCCTGGCTGGGGCAGCCCCAGAGGAACTACATAGGGTCACTCCCTACAAAGATCCAGCAATAATAGAGTGATCCTGCTGGGGTATAATCTTAGAGAGACACCTCCCCAACTTTGAGGACGGCCAGAGGCAATGGTGAAAAACAATCATGAGGCAAAATCAACAGAAAAAATCTGGCAATATGAATAATCAGAGTAGATCAACTCCCCCAAGGATCAATGAGGCAGACACAGCACAAGATCTCATACACAAACAAATAGCTGAGATGTCAGAAATCGAATTCAGAATCTGGATAGCAAATAAGATTGAATTCAAATTCCAAGCAGTAACCCAAAAGATATCTCAAGAATTCAATGAATTCAAAGACCAAATGACCAAAGATTTTGACACATTGAGACAAGAAGTTGCAACCCTCAAAGATCTGAGAAACACAGTAGAATCCCTCAGTAACAGAATGGAGGAAGCAGAAGAAAGGATTTATGACATTGAAGACAAAGCTTTCAAATGCTCCCAAACTCTCAGAGAGGAAGAGAAATGAGGGCAAAAACATCACTCTCTCAGAGAGCTCTGAGATAATTCGAAGAAAACCGATATTCGTCTTATAGGGATCCCAGAAAGCACCAAAGTGGCTTCACAAGGCACAGAGTCTCTTCTCCATGAGATTAGGAAGAACTTTTCAGACATACCAAGAGATTCTGAAATTCAGATAGCAGACAGTTTCAGAACTCCAGCACAACTCAACCAGAATAAGACATTTCCCAGACACATCATAATCAATTTCACTAAAGTTAATATGAAGGAGAAAATTCTGAAAGCAGCCAGATGAAAGAAAACCATCACCTACAAGGGCACAAATATTAGAATAACTTTAGATCTCTCTACTGAAACCTTTCAAGCTAGAAGAGGATGGTCATAGACTTTTAATCTCCTAAAACAAAATAACTTTCAACTCAGGACCCTGCACCCAGCTAAACTGAGTTTCATTTATGCCAGTGAAATT
The DNA here is from genome assembly GCA_963574355.1 of Loris lydekkerianus. Lineage (NCBI taxonomy): Eukaryota > Metazoa > Chordata > Mammalia > Primates > Lorisidae > Loris > Loris lydekkerianus. The sequence goes on from CAUYPK010017309.1 coordinate 21,207, forward strand.
AAATATTTTAATGACATTCACATATTGAAGAAATTTGCCATAACTAAACCAGCTCTCCAGGATATTCTCAGACCCATCTTCCATAAAGACCAGTGTAATCCTCCACCACAAAAGTAAACCCACCCAGAAACTTTTGATCAAATTCCAACTTCCACAGTTGCAAAAGTATTAAAAATGTCCACCAGATTCTTGAAAGGTTTATCAATATTCTCTTTTAAATTATCCTCTAAAGAGACACAGGTTGGCTGACTGGATACAAAACCTGAAACCAGATATCTGCTGCATACAAGAATCTCATCTTACATTAAAAGACAAATATAGACTCAAGGTGAAAGGATGGTCATCTATACTCCAGGCAAATGGAAACCAGAAAGAAGCAGGCATTGCAATTCTATTCACAGATGCAATAGGCTTTAAACCAACCAAAATAAGGAAGAATAAGGATGGACACTTCATACTTCTTAAAGATAATACTCAATATCAGACGTCCTCAAACTTTTTAACCAGGGGGCCAATTCACTGTCCCTTAGAACCCTGGAGGGCAGAACTATAGTTTAAAAAAAAAAAAAAAAACTATGAAAAAATTCCTATGCACATGGCATATATCTTATTTTGAAGTAAAAAACAAAATGGGAACAAATACAATTCACACCACTTCGTGTGACCCATAAGCTGCAGTTTGAGGATGCCTGCTCAATACGATGAGACGTCAATTATTAATATTTATGCACCCAACCAGAATGTACCTGAATTTATAAGAGAAACTCCAACAGACATGAGCAACTTGATTTCCTCCAGTTCCATAGTAGTTGGAGATTGTAAGACCCCCTTTAGCAGTGCTGCACAGATCCTCCAAAAAGAAGCTAAGCAAAGAAATTTTAGATTTAAACTTAACAATTCTACACCTGAACTTAACAGAAATCTACAGAACATTTCATCCCAACAAAACTAAATACATATTCTTCTCATCAGCCCATGGAACACATTCCAAAATCGACCACATCCTAGGCCAAAAATCTAACCTCAGCAAATTTTTAAAAAATAGAAATTATTCCTTGCATCTTCTCAGACCATCCTGGAATAAAAGTTGAATTCAATAACAATAGAAATATGCATACACATACAAAAACATGGAAGCTAAACAACCTTATACTGAAGGATACATGGGTTATAGATGAGATTAAGAAGGAAATCACCAAATTTTTGGAACAAAACAACAATTAAGACATGAATTATCAGAACCTCTGGGATACTGCAAAGGCAGTCCTAAAAGGGAAATTTATAGCACTCCAAGGCTTCCTCAAGAAAATGAAAAGAGAGGAAGTTAATTACTTAATGGGATATCTCAAGCAACTGGAGAAGGAAGAATATTCCAACCCCAAACCCAGCAGAAGAAAAGAAATAACCAAAATAAGAGCAGAATTAAATGAAATTGAAAACAAATGAATTACACAAGAAATCAATAAATCCAAAAGTTGCTTTTTTGAAAAGACGAATAAAATAGATAAACCTTTGGCCAACCTAACCAGAAAAAAAAAAGAGTAAAATCTCTAATTTCATCAATCAGAAATGATAACGATGAAATAACAATAGACCCCTCAGAAATTCAAAACATTCTTAATGAATACTACAAGAAACTCTACTCTCAGAAATATGAAAATCTGAAAGAAATAGACCAATATCTGGAAGGATGCCACCTACCAAGACATAGCCAGAACAAAGTGGAAATGTTGAATAGGTCTATATTAAGTTCTGAAATAGCAACAACTATACAAAATCTCCCTAAAAAGAAAAGCCAAGGACCAGATGGCTTTACATCAGAATTCTACCAAACCTTTAAAGAGGAACTAGTACCTATATTACTAAACCTCTTCCAAAATATAGAAAAAGAAGGAATATTACCCAACACATTCTACGAAGCAAACATCACCTTGATGCCCAAACCAAGGAAAGGCCTAACAAGAAAAGAAAATCATAGACCAATATCACTAATGAATATTGATGCTAAAATACTCAATAAGATCCTAACAAACAGAATCCAACAACACATCAAAAAAATTATACACCACGACCAAGTGGGATTTTTCCCAGGATGTCAAGGCTGGTTCAATATACGTAATACTATAATTGTAATTCAGCACATAAACAAACTGAAAAATAAGGACCATATGATTCTCTCAATTGATGCAGAAAAAGCTTTTCATAATATCCAGCATCCCCTTATGATCAAAACACTTAAGGAAATTGGCTACTTCCGCGTAGCAACGACTCAGCAAGGCCCGGCCTGAAACTGCCTCTACCTAGATACAGCCAATGTGGTACCATGCCACTGGCCCAACCCTGTCACGCACCTTTCCCCCTGCCTTCTTTCCCCGCCCTTTCTCCACAATAAAAAAAAATAAAAAAAATAAAAAGAAGGGACATTTCTTAAACTAATAGAGGCCATCTACAGCAAACCCACAGCCAATATCGTATTGAATGGAGTTAAATTGAAATCATTTCCACTTAGATCAGGAACCAGGCAAGGTTGCCCATTGTCTCCATTGCTCTTTAA
>CAUYPK010017310.1:0-45354 GCA_963574355.1 Loris lydekkerianus
TATTTTTATAGTTTCATGTCTTTAGTTTAAATGTTTGATCCAGTGAGAGTCTATCTTAGTTAATGGTGAAAGGTGTGGGTCCAGTTTCAATCTTCTACAGGTTGCGGCCAGTTTACCCAGCACCATTTGTTAAATAGGGAATCTTTTCCCCACTGAATGTTTTTAATTGGCTTGTCAAAGATCAAATAATGGTAAGTAGCTAGATGCATCTCTTGGTTCTCTATTCTAGTTTGTGTAGAATAGGGACCAGTTCTTCTATATTGTTACTTTAGAAGTAGGCTATAAATCTGTTGGTCCAGCATTTTTTTCTTATGAAAAAAATGTTTATTACTGCCTTTATCTCTCTGCTCATTATTAGTCTGTTCATAACTTTTATTTGTTCTAAAGTCAGACTTTGGAGGTTGTATATTCCCAAGATTTATCCTATTTCCTCTATATTTTCTAATTGGTGTGTGTAAAAGTTTTTGTAGTATTCATGAATGATATTTTTAAATTATGTGGTATTAGTTGTAATCTCTTCCTTTACATTTTGATTGAGCTTATTTCAATTCTTTCTCATCTATATCTAGTTAATCTGTCCAGTGGTCTATCAACATTGTTCATTTTTCAAAGAACCAAATGTTTATTTTGACATTTCTTTGTATTTTCTTTTGCTTGTTTTCATTTCATTGAGATCTGGTCTGAGCTTTTTTAAATGTCTTTTCTTCTGCTGATTTGGGTTTGATTAGCTCTTCTTTTTCTAGATCATTGACATGTGACATTAGGCTGTTAATCTGGAATCTATCTTTTTTTTTTTTTTTTGCAGTTTTTGGCTGGGGTTGGGTTTGAACCCATCACCTCCAGCATATGGGGCCAGCGCCCTACCCCTTTGAGCCACAGGCACCGCCCTGGGATCTATCTTTTTGAAATAAGCATTTAAGGCTTATGAACTTCCACTTAGCACTGCTTCTTTGCTGTATCCCATAGATTTTGAAAGCTTGTTCCCTCTTATTCTTTCAGTTTGAGGAACACTTTTTTTCCATCTTAATTTATCATTGACCCAAGGATAGTTGAGCAGGAAGTTGTTTAATTCCCATGACTTTGTTTAGAATTGAAAGTTTCTGTTCAGATTTGTTTCTAGTTTCATTCCACTATGGTCTGAGAACATGCATGATATGAATTTGATTATTCTTAATTTGCTGAGACTTGTGTTTTTTCCTAAGATATGCTCAGTCTTGGAGAATGTCCCATGTTCTGATGAGAATGATGTATAGTCAATAGTTTTGGGTAGAATTTTCTACAAATGTTCATTAGGTCAATTTTTTCTGGAGTCACATCTAAGTTCAGTTTTTATATATAGATTTTCTGTTTCAATGAACTGTTCACTTTGGTCAGTGGAGTGTTGAATTCCCCAGCAATTATGATGCTTAGATATAGTTGTTTTTTTTTTTTTTCTTGAAACTGTGAGCTTCTGTATTGGGTGCCTAAACATTTAGGATTATTATGTCTTCTTGAATTGCTCAGTTTGCTATTATTTAATGGCAATATGGAGGTGACTGCAGTAAATATGAGCCCTGTGCAAACCAGGTGCTCTAAATCTGAGAGCTCAGAATGATGTCACTTGTAGCAACCCAAGAATGGAAGCCATTGGTTCCCTGCTTGGCCCACTCCCTGGTGCAGTGTTGCCGTACACAGGTTCCAAGCAACTTCCTGATCAGTCCAAAGGTCTGTGGCAGTTGTGGGGAGCATACCTTCACATCTTGGGTTGCAGTGTCCACAGAAGAGGCATAAATTCCTGGGTTTCACTACTTCTGCCATTTCCCATGTGTTAATGCCTCCTCAGTTACCTTCCTATCTTGCCAAGTGAATCACCCCATCACGCTTTCCTTCATTCTGAGTCTCTCCCACCACTTTGCTGATGATTCACGTTGTTCTCTCCAAGAAGACTCGTCTACTGACAACTTTTAATCCTCCCTTCAGAGTGGCATGCATGGGCTGCTTCTAGAGCATCATCTTCGTTGTCTCAGTTTCAGATGGGCTAGTGAACCTTTTCTCACAGTCGATTTTAAATTAGAATGAAAACGAAAATCAAATTGTCTTATCAGAGCTTAAGTTACTCAGGGCACAGGGTGTCTGACCCCAGTCCCTCAGGGCTAGATCTCCAAGGATCCTGTCTCACTAGAGTCCAGGTGGACTTCCAGGGGCTGCAGACAACCTGATGGATATCTTGAGGCTGAGAACAGAATGCTTATCAAAGTTTACTATCACCTAAGTTCTAACCAGTTATATGATAAAAATCGCCAAAGTCAGTTAGGAAAGTAAAAGTTTACCCCCTAATTTGTAATAATCACATGATGTGTTTACTCAGTTTTCCCTCTGTTGTTTCCTTCTCGTTTACTGGGAATTATTCCTTGGGTCACCTTACTTTGCATAACTAAAATTAACTTTATGATTTATGTTCTCAACATGATTTATGATTTTTGACTGAATAAAGAGATTTTCAGGTGAATGAATCAAAGCTGCACTTGCTAGCTGCATTTTCTAGATGTTACTAGTGATAACGCCTGCCTCTCATGGGCTCTCATCGATTATTTCACCTGTGATAACTGAGTCTAAGTCTTTTCTTGTATGACTGCTCAGCAAAGGTAGTGGGGACCCAAATCGTCACACCTCAAAATTATAAAGGCCATGTACAACAAACCCACAGCCATCATCATATTGAATGTAGAAAAATTAAAAGAATTTCTATTTAGTACTGGAGCTAGACAAGGTTGCTCACTGTTGCCTCTTATATTCAACATAGTTCTGGAAGTCTTAGCCAAAACAATGAAATGAGGAAAGAGGTCAGACTATCACTCTTTGCTGATGATACTTTGAAAACCCCAAAGATTCAGCCAAGTGACTCTTGGAATTGAAAATAAATGCAGCAATATCTCAGGTTACAAAATCAATGTACACAAATTAGTACCTATCATATACACTAAAAGCAGACAAGCTAAGAATCTAATCAAAGATGCAATACACTTCATGGTAGCCTCAAAGAAAGTGGTTAGAGAAATATTAAAGATATAATTCAAGAATGCTTTCAAATGTAAAAGAAGACTTCAATCTGCAAAACAATGTATCGCGTACTATTTTAAGTACTATATGCCAGATACCAACCATAACTATGCTAGGCGTATAAAATAAAGAATAATTTTTTTAAGCATATAGAAAGAGCAAGTAGATGTGGGGGCAGAAAACCTTCTCCTTACTTCAAAAAACAAAACAAAACAAAACAAACAAAAATAAAAGAATCCAGAAAACTGAATGCTGACTGGCTCCATGTATAACCATATATAACTGTTGCAAATTCAGAATAAGAAAAGTATATAATGATCATAAAGTGTTTAGGGTAATAAAAAGTGATCAAAAATTTTAAACTGAGTGAAACCATGATTCAAATATAAAAGCAAAAGGCATATATATGCCTTTTTTTAAAAAAAAAAGACTCTCAAGCTGTCACCCTAGGTAGAGTTCTGTGGCATCATAGCTCACAGCAACCTCCAACTCTTGGGCTCAAGAGATCCTTTTGCCTCAATTTTTCCATTTTTAATAGAGACCGTGTCTTGCTTTTTTGATCTTGAACCGGTGAGCTCAAGCAATCCACCTGCGGCCTCACAGAGTGTTAGGATTATAGGTTTAGCCCACCACTCCTGGCCAAAAGGCATATATTGTTAAACATCATGAAATTTTAGGATTCTGGTTACCGTGTTGGGAAAACTGTTGGACAGCTGCTTTCAGTTAAGTGTGGAAAAAAAAAAAAAAAAAAAAAAGAAGCTGTGATAAAAGGTGCATTGACTTTAATTGAATGTACAATAGAACCTCTGTAAGTTGACCACCTAAAGAACTGTAACAAACTGGTCAATATACAAAGATGTTTAACATAAAAAAGTAGGCCTACTATACCGATACATCTATGTGGTACACGTCTGGTCTTTGAAAATTAGGTCAACTTAAGGTGGTCAACATAGAGAGATGGTCAATTATGGAGGCTCTACTGTACTATAAACTATGACTATGTAGAAATGAAATCAAGGCATCATTATTATGCCTTTTATAATGAAAAAGATATTATTTTAATATGATAAATGAATAAACGTATGCACAAAAAATGTAAAATGTAAAGATACCCATGGAAATAAACAAGAAGATAATAAAAACAACAATATTTTATAAATTGAGATGAAAAATAGGAAGTCTGAAAAATTAGACATACACAAAATTATCCTGGGCCATAAAATGCAGGAAATGAACATGGTCCACAAAATAGAGGTTCAGAATGTTATACAAATTTAAATTGTTATTCTGGAAAAATATAAAGCCTGACTACAAAACTTGTATCAGAATTAACATGAGAAAGTAAGGATCATCTATTAAAAGAAACATTTGTTAAAGTATAATAGTTCAAACAAACCTGAATGTAAACTAAACAAAGGAAGAAACAAGAAAAATATACCTGGCGGAGCAATAAATACAAAAGCATTATTGAAAGCATAGTGTATCCTTTAGTGTAAAGGATAGATTTTGTCATAACAATGCCTCTCACCACTACCATAAAACACAATAAAAATCTTATTTACCAACAAAACAAAGCAAATAAAGTGATAAAAAATTAGTTCAAATAAATAAAATATAAAGGGATACCAGTAAAATAATTAGATAGAGAAAACATAAAAATTGAAGAAGATGATAATATGATCATTTGGAAGTTATGAATGATCAAGAACAAGCATGGTACATTAAGAAGAAGCTGCAAATTGATTTCAGAAAAACAAATGGAAGAGTACAATCTTAATGATTTTAGAGACACTATATTATCCTTAGGCAGACTATCTGAATATAATACATAATTCTGTCTTATCTATAATTTTTGCTGTTATAGCTGTAATAAATATTGAAATCTAATATAAATAACTCATATAATAAATAAAATAGCAAATTCTCATTGGTGTTGAACTAACACATAAGTTGTTTGCCATTTGTGTTAGAGACATTAGCCAGACCAGTAAGCTACACTCTTTTTTGTTTTTGAGACAGAGTCTCACTACATTGCCCTTGGTAGAGTGCTGTGGCATCACAGCTCACTTCAACCTCAAACTCTTGAGCCTAAGCAATTCTCTTGCCTCAGCCTCCCAAGTAGGTGATTCTACAGGTTGTATCTGGCCAAGATACACAATGGCCAGATCTGGTTGGCCAGATACACAATGCCTGGTTATTTGTTGTTGTTGTTGTTGTTGTTAAAGTTTTTATTGTTAGTTAGCTGGCCCAGGCTGGGTTCAAACCCAACAGCCTCAATGTATGTGGCTGGTGCCGTAGCCACTGTACTATGTGCGCCAAGCCAATAAGCTACACTCTTAAACATGGTATCACATGGTATAATTCAATATTAAATTCAAGGTGAGTACTATTAATATTCCTATTAAAAGCAAAGTAAGAGTAGAATGTTTATTATTGCCAAACCGAGATAAGCAAAAGATATGAAAAAACATCTCACAAAAGAAAATATATAAAATGACCAATAATAACATAAAATTATTTAACATCATTTGTGATCATAGAAATGCAAATTAAAATAATAATAAGCTATCGCCATACATTTATCAGAATGACTGATATTAATAGCCTGAGAATACCAATTACTGGCAATGATATGGACCAACTGAAACATCCCTTGGCGTTGAGAATGTGAAATTGAGCAATGCTGGAGAATTCTTTGGTAGGTTATTATAAAATGAAGCACACATGTTCAACCCAGCAATTTTCATCAAGTGAAATTCTATGTAAATTATGTTATTGTAATACAACAAAATGGAATGAAGTATAGATACATACAACATAGACCTGTGGTTGTCCATATGTTATGTGGAGTGTAAGTAGCCAGAAACAAATCAGTGCAAATTTGTGTAATTGTATGCATATATAACTCTAGAGGAGACAAATTTAATTTATAGTTGATAATGCTGACCAATGGTACCCATGGCATGGGCAGGGTGACAGGCTAGGGGTAAAAGGGAACTCTGATGATAAACTAAATGTTTTATATCTTGATTTTTGGTGGTAACAAGGCTGTACAAATTAGCCAAACTCAATGATTTGCATTATTGTGCATAATAAAGTTGACTTTATCACATTAATACACACACACAAAAAAAAATCAACAAACTTCAATAAAAGAAGAATCCTGAGGGAATGGAGATTTTCTCCTACATACATATTAAGAGATTGCAAAGCCACAGTAATTAAAAATGTTCCATGCACATTTGTTGACAGACAAGAAAGTGGGGAAAAAAAGAACAGTTTAGAATTATACCTATGTACAGGATCAAAATATAGTGTTAAACAAGGTAGAATTTCAAAACATTGAGAAGAAAAATTGCAGAATAATATTTCTAAAAACATGAGTAACAATCTCATGAATATATTAAATGATGATTGCCTTCCTCTGTTTGACATGAACATAAAAGACAGTCTTTCGACAACTATAATTAGAAAGAGATAAAATTACAAGCATTCAAACAAAAATGATTGGTCTATATGGCAACATAAAAAATAAAACAGCAAAAGTATATATATGTAATAAAAATAATACTGAAAAGAAAATTAATTCCAAAACAAATTGAAAAAAAATTTGTACTACATACTGCAGGTGGCTAATATTCTGATTAAATTAACTGGCAGCACAAAATTATTGAAAAATATGAAACAACTCAGCATAAAAATAGACAAAACAAATATCTTAAGAAAAGAAGCACAAATAGCTGTTATGTATAAGAAATAAGCATTTCCATTCATAGTTTCTATGAAATGGGAATAAGATATTGCTGAAAAAAATGAACATTGATAGACACATGAGACAGAGGGAGAAGGCAGGTGGGAGGAAATGGTATGATTTGTTCAGGCAAAGAAAGAATTGATGCTCTGAATGAACCAAAAAGGTATCAGGGGGGCATAAAGAAACAACAACAACAATAATAAATTAGTTATGTGCTAAAATACTCTTGTCTTTGATGACTATATCCCCTTCTGATGACACTATTAAATTAACTTTCCCTATTTCTTAACACTTTTTAACTTCAAGCCTTTTTTGGAAGTTAACAGTTTATTAAGTAGTGTTATTATTTTCTCTTATTACGAGAATACGAGTTTTTTAAAGGCAAAGACCTTTCTTTTGTTGGCTGAAGCACTCCAAGCATGTACAAGTGTGCCTAAGTTTCCATGCATTGAATAACTTTTGTTGAATGAATGAATAGGAAGAGAAATTGATTATAATAAGAAATTAATCAATAAGTCAATTTTAATGTGAAAAGGAATTATCAAATCAAAATAAACATTAAGAATAATTTTGGTATTTCAAATGATGATTTTATGGATAAAGGCAAAAGAAAATACAAAATAAAAAATACATGGTATGTAGAGGTATTATATTAACAATTACTTGGTTTTTTTAGTCTGTACATCAATACTAGTGATTATTTTTTTCACAGCACACACAATCCAAAAATTGAACCAGCACTGGGACAGGAAAGAAAGGTGTGAGAAGTTGGTACAATCTAATTGTACGTGGGAGCTGATCAGATGGAATGTTGGTGTTCACCTGAACAGATAGATCCCTTGTGAAAATAAGTGCTGACTCAGTAATTTAAAACTAATTTCTAAACTTGAGCTCGAATCTAAGTTTAATTGCTATCTATCAGCTTTGGGATTGTACGAGGCCTATGAGATTTCAACAAATTACAAGCATGAAAAATGAACATGTAGAAATGGACTTGATAAGGAATTATGATGGATTTTAGAGAGTTCAATGGTGAATCTTGTCAGGATTCAGTAGTGAGATATATATGCTTAGACATAAGATGCCAACTAAAATTATATTTGAAATATGAAACAAAAGAAAATATTAATTGGTTAAGCAGATCCATTTTATTATACTGACAATTATATGTCATTCAATCCTATTTTTTTCTTTTCCAATCACAAAAATGCATCATGAATACATTTACATGTGATAAAAGAAAGAATAATGTTAACTGAAGTGACATAGCCACTTGAATGGTGCTCACATCAAAAGTGAAAAATAACATCTTTAATTGTACATTGAGTCCATTTAATGAGAAAGCTGGCAAGTAGACATTTATTTTGTGTAAAGTCTTAAAGATTGTGCTAGTGTGACATTTTGGAATATCTACTAAGTATTCAACTTAAAAAATAATTGAGAATGAGGAGTTTGTCAAAACGAGGAGTTCTCGAGATTTAAAATGAAAAGTGAGGTCTAGTTTTTTTTAACATACTGTTATATGTTCTCTACTAGGTCAACTAATCAAAGTGACATGATTGGCCTTTCATTTTCATAGTGTCAAACACTGTTTAATTTTTCAAAGACAATTTAATGTATTGACAATGGCTTGTGATATGTTGAGCCCTCTCATGTTTCATCTCTAACAGGAAACTAGCAAAGTGGTCCTTTCTTAGATCTGGACATCAGTATTCACACTTGACATGTGCATGACTTTTGGTGGCTGTCATGATGGCAAAATGCCCAATCCTTACTCAATTAAGGTATTTTTCTAGTGTTTGAATAGTAACTTTTCTTTCTTTTTAATCCTAAAATAATTTTATGGTCATAAACCTGAAAAATAGCTGCTGTAAATTTTCAAATACTCTGACAATAATTATAAAAAAAATTATATCAATAGCACATGCCTTTTATTTTTAAATATTATAATTCTCAAATGGATGCAATTTTAGCAATGATTATGCTCAGTCTCCTTTTGATTAGAATTACCCAAATAAAGAGCATGGGTGATGTGATGACAGATCCAGTTGCCATGTGCCTCCCCCCGCCAGGGACATGGAATGGGACAACCAATACAGAAAAAGTTATTCCACAGATTTTCTACATCATCTTCACATATGACAAGAAGCATCTAAGACATGCACACAGAACTGTTCTTTTAACATTCAGAAATACAACTTGTTCTGAAACTGTGGAAAAGAACACCCACACACTCATATACATTGTGAAATGGGTCATTTTGATGGGGAAGGGTGTAGTGAGAAGAAAATAAAACCAATGTAAATTTGGTTGGATACCTTACTATTTGAAAATATTCCAAAATTTTGTTTTCGGTGGAATGAGAGTGTCTTGTCTTAGTAATTTCCCTAATGTGGTCAAATCAGTATATTTTTACATAAACTCTACATCACTGAATAAATCATAAATCATTTAACTATATAATTGGGCACCATTGTTTACTACAATGCAATAAGTTATGATTTCATTCCATGATTTGGCCTTGTTACTTCTTACAGGATAGATTTAGTATTATTCTATTCAGTGTTGCCCAGCAGTGGCAAAGGACCTTGTAATAACACCACTGCAGCCCGTGGTACCTGAGACCCTGACAGAAAAGTCAGACCCTCAGCTTTGAAGGGGATGACCTTGCATTCCTATTTGTCAGGAAGTCGTGGGAAATCATCATTAACTTTAGTTTTTGTTTTTTTTTTACTTCTACGTTAAGTCACTTCTTGACACCTCTTGAGATTATATGAATTATTATATCAGCAGGTATTAGGTACTGAAGCATGCAATTTCATGCAGGGACAAATCAATCAGTTGAACCATTAAAATTAATGCAAATCACCTGTTTCTATTAAAGAAAGAAAAGAAGGTTAATCTGAAGGAAAAATTACCCATAGTGTAACAGAATTTTCTATAAACTACACTTGGAATTATGTATTGTTTTAATACAAAGTAATTACATTGGACATACCAGTTTTCATGTGTATTAATTCATTATACGTGCACTATAAAAAGATCACTCCAAATTTATAAATTTAATTTAACTTCTAATTTTTTCAACATAGAGTTTATTTTTAACCTGTTTTCTAGAAGGCAACAGGAACCTTTCAAATCCATTTGTTTATACTTATGATTTGATACTTTAAATAAGGCAGTTCTCACCAGGCAGAGAAAAACACCTTAAAACTATAGATTCTTTGAAGTATTATTTACCATCTTGCTGTGTGTACCTTAGTGAGATCTAACCCATAGCGATAAAGAGTTTCTATACCTCTCACTTAAATATTAACTGCCAAATCTTCATATTCTATCCACAATATAAAATGAGGGAAAAAATGGTGTGTATTTACCATAAAACATATCAAATAATCATTTATATCACTGCTGAGATTCATTCTCATGTTTAAAGAACATAATAAACTCTATCTTTCCCTTAAAATATATAATGAAAACCACTTTATAAAATTCTTGGCATATTTTAAATTTAAGGAATTTTGACAAAGATTCTAAGAGGCTAGCATAAACAGTTCTAGAATATTCTCACAAATAATTGACTTTCATCAACATCTGGTTATAGAAACTAAAGTTAGCAAATCTTTCCTTAAATATGTGTTTTTCATATTTGCAATCATTTCAGCTGTGGCTTAGAGAGCCTTTATTAGACAAATGAATCAGCTGGCATTATGGAGAGTTGCAAACGTGTAGCATCCAGATCATCTCTGACACTAAAACGGCACAAGGAGAGTGGTTCATCATAATGAGTGTGGAATATAACCTCTTCCTAGCATGAGCAGTAGCTGATGTTACTGCTTACTGCTTGCTTTCCATGGCAAAATAATTATCTGGAGCAGATAAGATCGCAAACCAGTTAATATCACAAATCTGCCCCTGCTGCTAATATGATCTTATCAGTAACTGACTGATCACCTTCTAGGGGGAAGTATCAGCACTTGTGCATTTTTTTTTTTTTTCTTTAACTGATCCTAAGGTGAGAAGCCAATGCTGTACACTCTATTCGGAAAATGAGCTTTTACTTTCTCTTTGTTAAATATTTTGCTCACAGAGCTTGTGTTTACCTTGTGGGAGTATTTCCAAAGGCAGAGGCTCAATTCCATGCTGCTGAAATATATCATCATGTTTTGGCATAATTGTATTTCTAATGGGCTCTTAGAGAAAGGAATGCGTAAGTGCCAATTACAGCATGGTACAAATAAAGCATTATTATGTGCTTTAGAACAATCTGCATAATGGCAATATAGTCATATTATGTTCAGTTGTTTCTATTTGCAGTATTTGAGTCTCTCAGTCAACAAATAACTTTTTCATGGAAGGTCCATAGAGTGATGTGATATTTTATACAAATAATAATTTCTTTGTCAATAATATATATAAGCAGAAATGGGAAATATATATGTATATATGTGTGTATATATTCCACATACAAATATAGATATATGCCAGGTGGTCATACAGGGTGGCCATAACTTCATGTGCAATTTACAGCTATAGCTAAAAATACAGGTTTCAAATAGTATACTACTTCTATGGTTATAGTATTTGAATAATGTACCTATATACTCGAGTATAAGCCGAGCTCGGCACAAATTTTGTGCCAAAAAAACTTGGCTTATACTCGAGTATATACGGTAACTACTGCTTGGCAAATCAGAAGTAACTCATCCTACCCTTGTTCATATATGAAACACAAGAGAAAGTGACACCAACAGATTAAATCCAAAGCAAAAATCCTAAATAAGAATTTAAAAACAAATGTAAGGAAAACACTCACACTAACCTGAAACACAGATTGCTTCTGATCTTTGAAAGAATGAAAACTCATGTTGGACTAATAGTATACGTTTAGGTCAAAAAATGTATTGCTTATTTTCTTCAAGTCTGAGTGCCTGAAAGTCATATGGCAAACTCAAGGGGATGTGCACTAATGTAAATCATCACAAACTTGACTAACATTTTCTGATCTTTATACTACGTGACAAGTCAAAATGGACTTATTTCCCTTCAGTTTTCACCAAGTCAGAATCTGTTTAACAATGCAGCAGGATTACACACGAAAAAACTGTATTAGTTTGGGCATCGAGTTTAAAGGGAGACGACCCATAAAATGTACGTGATGAAGTGAGCACTGTTTTTGCTGTGTTGCCCTTGAGCATCATTTTTAGATTTGTCAGTGGGGGAAAAGATTGCTTTCTTTTAGGAGAAAATAACAATGTAATTTTATTTCAAAATATTTACACTTTTGCAATTATAGATATGATTTTTTTATCATTCCAAATATTTAATATTTAAACAGAATTGAATATAAAGATAAGAAGCAAAAATAAAGACCAATTTTATTGAAGAAGTACAAATGATATGTAATTGGGAGAAATATATATAGTAAGAAATACAAAAATGCCAGAAAATTTATTTAGAATATTTGGGACAGCAGTGTTAAGACAAAAGAAAAGACTGTAAATAAAAGAAACTGCTGTGCATAATATTAACTATATATTAAATAATTATCTGAGATTTTGAAATATTTAATTGAAATTTTTCTAATATAGATATAGAAAAAATAATTGTGACTCATTTCAACACCCACATAATCAAACATCTTACTGTTGAATTAACAACCTTAAATTAAGAAGTCATCAAAGGCTACAAGTAGTATTTAGTATTCATAATCACACTAGTTTACTGGATGTATTGTGGTTTTGTTAAGATGTTCTTGATTCATTAGATTTTACATTTACATGTACATATAGATGCTCCCCCCGGTAATAGTTATATATTAATGAAAATGATATGTATAACAATATATCATTTGAATATAGACGAGAAAATTCAGGAAAACATGTTGTTCATGTAAATTAAAGAATAACTGAAAAAGAAAAGACCTCTCAATTTTTTTCCTCAAAGATATATGTGCTTTGTTTTATCTTTATGTACTTGCTATAAAAATAAATACCCTAATTTCTGAGACTAGAGAGCAGAGTATCTTATTAATATTTTCTATATTTTTGTACTAATAACGTATTAAAATGCATCATTAACATCAAAATCTTCCATTGTGTTTTCCATGAATGTTGCTACGTATTATGCCAAAGAATTAATTGTGTATTTTTCCAAAAGCAGACAATCCTTCTTGTTAGTTCTTTAATCATATTGTGAAAGCATAACTGCATTCTGTGCATGTTTGGGTGACATTAAAGTGATCTGTTAGTTGTGCCTAGCAGAATGTCATTCTTCCTCAATTATGTATTTAGATAAATTCACCCAAGAACTTCAGAGCAAAATTGTATTCTTGCCCTTCCATCTGTCTAAGTAAAAGTAAGAGGTAGTTCTCACAAATTGGTTCAAGTATCTTCTCTATTTGTTCACAAATATATGAAAAGACCATTTCACAAATAATATTTTGTTCCTTAAGGCATATTTGAAAATATTAAATTGTCCAGGAAAGACAATCTGTGTTAAGCTGTTACTCAATATGAGAATAAGTAATAAATAAAATAATTATGGGGGTTCAAATATCAGATATATCCGATTATTGATCTCTTGACCTGCTTTTAGTTCTCTAGATTTAATTTCATCTCAAAACTAACACACTCCTTTTTCAAATAATTTCTCTGCAAAACTTTATACAGAATTTTTATTTTATTGGCACCTATTAATCATGACCTCTTTTGAATTTCTCACAAGCCCTCTATAACATAGCCTTAAACTTATTCCCTGGAGTTGGCTCTATTCATCCTTTTATCTTCCTTACATGTAATATTCATCTAAAACTTTTAGTGTGTTTTTATTCAGACTGACATTTGTCCCTTTTTTCCTTCCACTTGTTCAGAACTTTTATATTTCCAAAGGCTCTGTCTAAATATTATATTAGTTTTTTTTCTGCTTCTTTCACTCAAAGATACATTTTACCATCCTTCAAAGTTGATAATGTCTACAGCCAGCCTCTGTCACAAATTGACAACATATATTGATAGCAGCATCTTTTTTGCTTTCTTTCAAGAATTAATATGTAGGATGTTGCATTTTAAAAATAGTATGCACTAAATACCATAATAAAGTAAAAAACAGATGAAAACAAGTATGACAAGCATTTTAAATATTATTAACATATCAAATCACTTCTACAAATAAGAAAATAACCTATCAGGTACATTCTAAATGATATGTATTTATAATTCACAGAACTAGAAATTTAAAATAGGTATATGTAAATTTTTCATTCTAAAATATAAAAGAATACTCTAAAATGATTGACATAAACTTTTCAACAAGGAAATTATCCTATGCCTGCAATTAGAAATTAGAAATAATGTGAAAAGAAATGGACACTTTGATGTTTAGAATAGAAACTGTACAGCAACTTGGCACCATGAAAAAGCAAACGTTCATATTTTAATCTTGGCAAGTACACACTTGGGCTTATTTCATAGGAAAATAATGTAAATCGTTTGGAAGCTTTACATATATCAAGTTCATTAGAAAATCATTTCTAATGGTAAGAAATTAAGACAGTTTATGGTTACAGAAAATTGTTAAAAATAATCCGGAACCATCATCTTCTTGGAGCTTTGAGTGGGTGTTAGAGTAAGTTCTTTTTAGTTTAGTCTTTACTATAGGAATTTTTTAAAAAATACAAATTGCAGCTTTATAAACCCTCTAGATGTAGGGGATAGAGTATCACTTATTTAATATGTCTTCCCATGCACCACAATTTCAGGGAATGTGTAGTGTTTACCAAAGGATAGTGTATGAAAATAGATACCCCCAAGAAGTGTAGGTAAATGTCACCTGTGTTCTTCATTCTCCCTAAATTGTAGATTTAATGTCAGTGTTTTCAGAAGAGGTAAGAAAGACACAGAAATATAATGTGACTTTTTCTAAGACATACAGTTTATACAGAAGAGGTCACAATTTGAAAAACTATGTCTTATTTATCTCCCCGATCCCTTACACAATGGTTTTGTCTCTTTCAGGAAGATAGAGATTGGAATTGGTTAGCTGAGGGAAAGGTCCTTGCAGTCAAAGGACCTGGGAGCTAGAAAAGGGGGCGGGGAGGAAGGGCCAGATAGGAAAATACCTAGCTACTGAGCCACAGTGCTGCGTCTTCTAGGTTTCCTGATAAAGAGACCATCACAAAGGCATTTAATTTAGGAATACAGGCATACAAAAGAGCAGGGATGGCCAGGAGCCCCTGAATCCTTGACCGAAACTCCCCTGGGACTAATGTACCCCTATGCATCACATCTGGAGGGGAAAGGCAGTTTTACCGCATTAAATTAGCCTCGTATTCCCATTGTAATCACCTCTAGTCAGGCCTGAAAATCACACAACAGTTTTTGTCTAGAAGCAGGACTACTCCCTTCAGAAGTCCCAAAAGCCATTCTGAAGCTCAATCATTTTCTAGAAGAATTCATAGAACTCAGAAAAACTATTATCCTTATAGCTATGGTTTATTTCAGTGAAAAGATATAAATGAAACTCAGCAAAAAGAAGAGGTGCACACAACAGGGCAAAGGAGAGATCAGATACAACACTTGTAATAGGATCTCTCTCCGTGGGGCTGTGTGGACACTGTTTATTTCTGTCCCCAATGATGAAGACAATAATGCGCAGAGTACTGCCAACCAGCAAACCCCACCTGTGGGTCACACAGACAGAAGATGACTGTCCATATGGCTGTCTTTAATCTCCAGGCCTCTCCAGGGGTCACACTGATATTAATTTATCTAAGATTCCATCATAACATCTGGCACGATTCAAGAGCCTCCAATAAACAAAGACACTCTGATCAGGCAGGACAGTCCAAAAGCTAAGAAGTTACTTTCCAAGAAGTGGGAGCAAGGTGCCAAAACTATTTTGACCAAGGTTAATCCTTTGCTGCTTACTACCTTCATCTTCTGGACCATCAATTTCTCCTGTGCTTAGGAATAATTTTTATCAGCATACTAATATGACAAATAGCATATTAAATATCAAATTAAAGAGCAAGAAAAGTAATTACAATGCACATTCTTAATTGATCCAGTATTTTTCTTCAGTTACGCTCTCATTTTTTTGCTATACGTTTTATGAAAAATGCCTGAACTCTCTATCTTGACTTCCTCGTCTACCCTTCTCTTCTCTAACCATCGTAGAGTTGTATTTCAGTTGTAATGAAACAGTGGCAGAAATAATTCTAGTCATGTCACAAAATCTATTCTATTTTTCTTACTTTACAAACAGAACACCCCAATTTGATGTGTGCTTATCTCTGTTCATTTGGAGATTGTATTATGTTGTTTATCTTCACAAGTAAATAAAGTCAGGTGACTATTTTAGGCAAACAGGTATTAAAAAATGGATAATTGTAATTCCCATTCAATTCTTCTAAAAGAAAACAAGTACATGTCTTACCTTTCCTTTCCTTTCTCTAATTCATATTAGCTGGAATGTGGATGTGACGCAGGAAACTGGACAGTCATCTTTGCACACTAGTTAGAAGCTTGTGTTGGAGTTTTCAGAGCAACAAGATAGTTTTATTAACCAATTTCAAAAAAATTGTGTTAATAGCCCTGAACCTGTTGCATAATTGAGTGTGTTAGGTCCTTCAGAGAAACAGAGGCAATGAGAGAGTTATGGGACTCATGCTACAAGAATATACGTGTCATAATCTTAGTATTTCAACATCTCTAGGTCAGGCACAATGGCTCACACCTGTAATTCTAGCACTCCAGGAGACTGAGACAGGTGGATTGCTTGAGCTCAGGAGTTCAAGATCACCTTGAGCAAAGTAAGACCCTGTCTCTACTAAAAATAGAACAACTAGCCAGGCATGTGACAGTGTCTACAGTCCCAGCTATCTGGGAGGCCGAGGCAAGAGGATTGGTTGAGCCCAAGAGTTGGAGATCGCTATGAGCTATGATGCCATATCACTTAACCCCGGGCAACAGAGTGAGTCTATCTCAAATAATAATAATAACAATGATAATTTCAACATCTCTAAAAGTAATGTTTGTAATAACCAGACTTCACCATTATTTGTCATCCATTCCTCTATGTGCATGTTTTCACAAAACCTCAGCTATTTATAGCTATTGGCATGTACACAGTTTCTTCATTACAACTACACATTTCTTCATTCATTTCTACATTCTAGGTATTACGCCCAACTCTCTGAACATCACTTCTTTTCTCTACCTCTGTTATTATCTCACTAAACCACAAATCTAATTGACCCTACCACCTCTACACTTTATCTTATGTTATGACTTCCTCTTACTCATCTATTTAATTACTTTATATCTCTAACATTCCTGCTCTCCTCTCCTTTTGTCATAATTGAGTGGAAAAAACTTATTAAATCCATTCTCTGTTCACTTCCTGACCTCATCTGAGCAGCTGAATGTGGCTGGTAGACGGGAAAAAATTACTAGTCTGAGGGGTCTAACTTTAATTTTATAGTTACCAATTTGAAATGGGCTCTTAGTGCTGCTCTATAATCCTACAATATTTATTTTATCTCATGTATCCACCACTATTCTAAAAAGATTATTTTTATACCTTCAATTCTTCTAATCTCAAAGACATCTTTTTTTTTTTTTTTTTTTTTCTTTCTCAATCTCAGCTGAAGAACACACTTCCCAATTCACTGAGAAAATAAAAATAACCAGAAAGGAACTTCTACTTGCCAATGTGCTGCACTGTGTTCATATATTCTGAATTCCCTTCAGAAACTTCAGATGAATGTTGCAAACTATTACCAAAAGTTGCTTCTTCAAGAATTCCTTGTAAACAATTGTCTTTATCCTCTCCTGCATCATTAATATTTTCTCCTTATTAGATCACTCGTATCAACATAAAATCTTACTAGATTGGCTTTAGTCTTTAAAGCATACACACACAAAAAACCTGAACCTTATCTCCCTTGTACACCTAATACCTGCTACTGCTCCTGCTTACAAAAACATAAAAATTGTTCAATGAATTTTTTTTTTACCTTTTGCCTCCAACCTCTCTCTATTCCTTGTTGAACCCATTTCAATCCCACTTTACAGCTTTCACTGTTCTAGTTTTATATACCTTGATTCAACCAATAATGACCTCCACATTCATCAGTGCAGTGGTCAACAAGTCTAAATGCTAAATGTACTTCTCCTCCTTAAATATTTGCATACTCACACATCCACCCAAGTTAATACAAAAGATTGAAAGACAGGGATTTTTATATCTTGTTTCATTTCTGAATTTCCAATGTTTAGAAATGTTTAAATTCTAATAAAGATATTCAATGCATTTTAATTGACAAAAATAATGGTTTGGGGGTGATATTGTAGATTATGAAAATGATAAATTTTAGGGTATTGTAAAATAGCAAAAAATATTGAAAAATAGAGTAGATTACTTCTCCAGAGAGAATTGAGAGCCAATAAAACAGATGTAAACATAACAGAAAAATATGTCAAATTACAAAGTTAGCATTTAAAAACAATGTAATAAGCATGTATTCTGTATTAAATATTATTGAAACAATTTATTATACATTAGAAAGATAGAACTCTTAAACATTTATCTTACACTACATTGATAAATAATATATAATAAGATTAAATAGTAAAATGCAAAACAAAATATATGAAATATGAAAAAAAATTATAATCTTAGAGTACAATTGTTTTTAAAGGAATATTAAAAACTTTAATCCATGATGTAAAATATTTGTTATGATTACTGTATTTATCTGGGTTCCTCAGAGAAAGAGGGTCAATGTGATATAGACATAGATGATAGATATAGATATAAATATAGATATTGATAGATAGGAATAGAGGTTTGCTAGAAGAAATTGTCTTCTGATTATGGAGGCTGAGAGGTCTTAAGGCAGACAGGCTCTAAAATCTGCTGTTTGCAGGCTGAGCCTTTCCAGAGCTGATTGTATAGTTCCCACCTGAGTTCAGGGGCCTGACAATAAATGGAAACAAAGGTTTATGTTCCAGTCTGATTCTGAGTTCTAAGGCAAGGGAAGACCAATGTCCCAGCTGAAAGACAGTTTTGCAAAGAGAATTTTTTCTTACTTGGTCTTTTTTTCTGGTCAGGCTTTCAGTGGATATCATGAGACCCACTCACCTTGGGGATAGTAATCTGCTCTACTAGGTCGATTATTTCAAATGTTAATCTCATCCAGAAACACCCTCAGAAACATACTCAAAGATACTGTTGAAAAATATTTGGACATTCGGTGGCCCAAATTGACACATATAATGATCATAAGTCTGTACTTTGTGAGATTTGAACCCATACACATCTTCCTTAAACCATATTTAAGATATAAATAAAGATAATGACAAGGTCATAATTTTACTTAGCATAATACATCTTGAGTACAACTGGAAAACACTAACCTCTTCCTCAGAAGAGTAACTCTTTGAGTGATGGTTACATGGTCTGATAATGAAGTTCATAAACTCATCCTACAAAAATTGATACATACCTCATTGCTGAATATCACTACCAACTTTAAAGTACTCCTCTTGGGAAGCTATGGATAGGATCAGTCACCCAAGTCAACACCATGACTCTCTTCTTTGCCTGTTAATTCAAAGGCACGAGGTGTCCAAAGTGACAAGGCAGCATTGTTAACTTTTAGTTCCAAGCAATTAGTTTTATGTCTCACTGTGGAAACACTCCTCCCTTTGGAGCTAAGACTTCTAGGCCAGAAGAGCATAAGATTGTGTAAACCAGAATCAACATGTAGCTTGATGGGTCTAGGAGGGTAATAGAGAGTGGTTAAACCCTCATTTCCACACCTTGATTCCTGTACCTGTAAATTCTGGCTATGAGAAAAAACATTATCATATACTAAATGTTGTTTGAGGATTTTTTTATATGCCTTCATAACAATATTATCCAAAACATACAAGGTACTTTATCTTAGCTGGTGCTATAACAGAGTCTTTGAAAGCCCTTTCCATCATTGCACCAAACTATATTTCAGGATAATGGATAATATGGCAATATCAGTGGATTCCATGAGCATCGACCCATCTCCCCACTTCATTAGCTGTGAAATGCGTTCCTTGATCTAAGCAATGCTATATGGAGTAAATAGAATGTAAATAAGACAAACAAGCATACAAATTGTCGTTTTTGCAGAAGCATTGTGTGAAAGGAGGGCAGATATATATCCAAAGAATGTTATTTATTACATAAAGGGAAAAAATTGTGCCCCTTTTTATCATGAAAACAGCCTAATGTAATCAACCTGCTACCAGGTAGCTGGCTAATCATCTCAAGGGATCATGCTGTACCAGGGCCTCAGGGTTTGTCTCTACTGCTGGCAGAGTTGTGTCCTGAGCAGTTGTCATAGCCAGGTCAGCCTGTCATGGTGAGTGTCAGTCCTTGTTGCTGAGTCCATGCATAACTTCTTGCCACCATGGCCACTTTGTCGTGAGCCTATTGGATGAAAACTGGGTCAAATTGGAAAGAGATGACTGGTATCCACAGAATGATTCATCCTACCCACTTGATTACTAAAATCTTCCCCAACTGAGGTCATCATTTGTGAGTATTCTTTTGGGACGTAAATGTACTCCCCCCTTTTACCCACTCAGAGAGGCCTATCCACATTCCTCTTTCCCAAATTTCCTATCACAAATTTTGTTATCATGTTCATTCATTCCAAGTTCCCAACCATCCAGCCAAACTGTAAGCTACATTCTGGGAATTAATACATATTCACACATCTGGCCATTTCTTCTGCCAAGCAAAGTAAATAGTTAGGTGCACTGCCTAAAGCTCTGCTCACTGGCAGGAATTCCATCCACAGACAACCTTCAAGGATATTCCTGAAAAGGGCTAGTCTGTAGCTGTCCACTTGTGGATGTTTTTAGCATGTCCTGTGAACCAGGCCTACATTTCTGTTCTTTTGTCAACTGATCACAAGTAATTCTCTATGAGGCCATAGGTAGAAGATCGGAAAGAAAAAGCTGAGTAGCTTGAGAGAAGAGCAGGGACATTTAGGCCACTCCTTCATGTCACTGACTTGTGCCTTCAGAGACTATACAAGCACAATCAGGTACATATCACACACCACACATGATGCTGTGATACTACACATGTCCAATGTTACAGCTTGGTGAGTCAAGTAACACCTACCTCTTTCTTTCTTTCTTTCTTTCTTTCTTTCTTTCTTTCTTTCTTTCTTTCTTTCTTTCTTTCTTTCTTTCTTTCTTTCTTTTTTGAGATAGAGTCTCACTTTGTCATCCTCAGTAGATTACTGTGGCATCACAGCAACCTCCAGCTCTTGGGCTTAGGTGATTCTTTTGCCTAAGCCTCCCGGTAGCTGGGACTACAGGCTCCAGTCACAATGCTTGGCTATATTTTGTGGCAGTTTGGCCGGGGCTGGGTTTGAACCCGTCACCCTTGGTTTATGGGGCTGGAGCCACAGGTGCCGCCCTTCTTTTTCTTTTTTCCTTCTCCCTTCCCTTCCCTTCCCTTCCCTTCCCTTCCCTTCCCTTCCCTTCCCTTCCCTTCCCTTCCCTTCCCTTTCCTTCCCTTCCCTTCCCATTTTCTTTTTTTGATAAAAAGTCTTACTCTGTTGCTCCAGGCTAGAGTGCTGTATCATCACTCCTGAGCTCAAGTAAGTGATCCTGTTGTTCCTCCAAAAAAAAAAAAAAAAAAAAAGAGTAGCTATCTAAGAAGGATAGCAGGACTCTTTGTTGTAATATCCAAAGGGATTTCACTGCAATTCACCTGTAGGGAACTGCCTGTTGTTCCAAACAGCATCCCGTGTGTGTAATTGACGCGCCAGGACCACTGACTCTGCTGGATTGTATGGAAGTTTGCCCAACACCTGGACCTGTTGGCAAGCCTGTTCTGATTGGGTGCCCACTTGAAACCAGCTTTAAGAGACACTCAGTGAATGAGTCAAAGTAACACAGCCAATAAGGAATATTTTTGTCTCCAAAATCCAAAAGGCCCCACTAAATGTACTTTATATTTTCGTTGTTCTATGGGGAGTCAGATGCAAGAACTTATCTTTTAACTTAGAAGGGATACTTTTTCATACCCCATACCACTGAATACCTAGATATTTCACTAAAGTAGAAAGGACCCTGATTTATTTATTTATTTATTGGCTGGGTTCCACTCTCTAACATGCTAAGTCTTACCAGTAAGTCTAGAGTAGTTGTTACTCCCACTCACTAGATTGAATAGCCTAATTTCATCAGGTTAATGGGCTACAATGATATCATACAGAAAGGAAGTAAGATCAAGATCTCTTTGTACTAAATCACTTCTTAGGGCCTGAGGTATCACAGAACAGTTAAGGTATATTGCTGGCCTTACCAGTTGAAAGCACACTGCTTCTGGGTCTTTTCTTAAAAGTATAAAGAAAAAAGTAGCTATTGAGCTGCTTTCCAGGTACCTGAGAATGGTTTAATTTGGTGGAGCAATGAAATCACATAAGGTACATCAACTGCATTTGGGGCCACCACCTGGTTAAGCTTAGGAAATATCTCATTCTCCATGGTCCATCTGTCTTCTGCACATGCCAAGTAGGTGATTTGAATGGACACGTGGCAGGAATCATCACCCCAGAATCTTTCAAGTTATGATGGTGATGCTAATCTCTGCAATTCCTCCAGAACGGTGATATTAGCCTAAGTAGAGGCAGTTTTATTGGCTTATACATTGCCTTTCCCACCATAATATTGCTCATACTACAAGTCAGGCAATCACTGTGAAGATTCCTCCAGTAACTTCATATTTCACATAGAGAAATAGTCACAAAAGGGCCCCAAATCTATGTTTCAGGATATTCAGGGATTCAGGTTAGAATTTCATTCATTTGACCTAGACTTTATGGATAGATAGATAGATAGTTAGATAGATAATTTAGTTCATTTCCTATTTCATTTTCTATCTGATTCACTATAAGCGACTAGCCAAAACCACAATCTGCAGAAGTCAGGCTATGCAGGTAGCAGCTTTGACACTGTTGTCCGTGACAATAACCATACCCACATTGCTGTTAGTGGTTGGCTGCTGCCATTTTGCCTCTGCTACCTTGTGATCCAATTACTCCTGCTGTGTTCAAGTTCCCCAATTCTGTGACTGCAGTTCCCACTATAAAGACTGACTTAAAAATAAGAGCGATGAAAGAGCTCTTGAAGAACACTGGGGCACCAGTGTTGCTCACAGTAGTGGTAAATTATTTGTTTTTTGTGCATATCCTTCCCCTCACCATGTGAACAAGTAGTTCTTAAATGACAACTCTGCAATCTCACTAAGACTTTGAGCTCCTTCTTCCACATTTCACACGGCAAGTTCAGCATTTCCAATGTGCTCATTGTGGGGCTACCTTTTGCTTCATGTTTTCATCAACCAATCAAACAAACCGATGGGGCCCTTTCTAATGCCCTAAGCTACAACATTAATTATAAAATATTTCCTTATTTAGACATAATAAGAAGAATCTTTGATCATTGAGCCTCTTTAGTAAATTTAGCATTATCTCACATATAATCTTGGCACTTTGAGAGGATAAGGCAAGAGAGTCAGTTAAGGCCAGGAGTTTAAGTCCAGAAATTTGAGACCAGTCTGGACAACGTGAGAGACCCTATCTCTACAAAGAATAGAGAAACATTAGCCAGACGTGGTGCTGTGTGCCTATGGTCTTAGTTACTCAGGAAGCTAAGAAAGGAAGATCACCTGAGCCTGAGAATTTGACTTTGCAGTGATGATACCACTGCATGCTAGCACAAGTGATAGAGAAAGACCCTGCATCAAAAACAAAAAAACAACAAACACAATTTAGCCTGATCTAACTTAATGTTTCTTTCATCGTTATCCAAACACTGTTACCCATATTCACATAGGTTCTTTGAATTTCCATCAGCGTAAGTTAGAAAGCTCAAATAGTTCTCTTTGAGTGTAGGGCACCTCCTTATGGTCCACACTTCGTGCTTTTTCTTCACAGGCCTGCTGGGACATGAGTCTAATGACAGAGTTAGAAACAAAGAGGGGGTGATTGGATCCTTCTGAGGAGAATGGCTTGCACGGCAACTGCCTTAAAGGAGGCCCTGCAGTCCCCAGGCATTGCAGAGTGAATCTTCTCAGAGGGAGGTGGGAAGGCCACTACTGTTATGGGTAAGGAGACTGGGAAACTCTTCTAGTGGCAAATATTACTTATAGCAGTTCAGGGACTCAGTCTCTCTCGGTTTCCCATCTCAATTTACAAAACATCATTCTCTCCCAGTCAATGTCCTCATTTTAACAGTGGACACCAGGCTTAACTTGTTTCTGTAATTCTGCCAGTGGCAGAGTGTCTACTCTTAAGGGAGGGCATTTATTAGGAAAGAATGGCATCCTGTAAGTTGAAATGAGGAAACTAGAGACGTCGGCTTCATAGTTAATGTGGAATGTTCAGATTTGATAGTCGCAGCTTGTACTTTAAGATTTAAATAATAATTTAGCTCAGGATCAGTGCTAAATCTTAAAGCGAACCCCATAGTTCTTTTGAACAATCGAAAGGCCTCTCAATAAGCTTATTTGCTACCTATCTATATCTGATATCAAATCTGTACTTGATCAGTTATGGATGAAATTGTTTTTCTGGACTTATTTTCTTTGTTGAACTCTACATCAATCTCATCATCGCAAAACTGTGGCACCATTGAGGATTCCATACTTAAATGTTTACCTAAAGTTTTCTGACAAGGGAGGCTAAGTTGTTAGAGAGTGCATAAAAAAATCGGTATAGATTGATTGAATTGAAACGAAACATAGAGCAAGTTTCATTGTTTCTTTCTTGTTTTTCCTTTATTCTGACTAGTGAATTTATTGGTAAAGGACATAGTATTATTAATATTAATTGTTTTACGTGGATTTAACTTTTTCTTAGCAATATTAAATTAAACTTGTGAGTCAACATCTTAGTTTCTCTCACTGTTCAGACAAGAAGTATTGGTATTAAGTGTACAGTTAGAGAGTGCTATATCACGAGTAATCCCCAGAGTACTTTCAGAAAAGTTCCTCAATTCTGAATAAATCTTTGCATTACATCAGCCATTTTGAGTTATCAGAAGATAACTCCTTTGATTGACACTGGGCATAGTTAATGGAGTCAGCAATATTAAATGGAGTTTACTGAAAAAACTGTTTACTGTTCACAGC
Source organism: Loris lydekkerianus (assembly GCA_963574355.1). Lineage (NCBI taxonomy): Eukaryota > Metazoa > Chordata > Mammalia > Primates > Lorisidae > Loris > Loris lydekkerianus. The sequence continues at coordinate 24,989 of CAUYPK010017310.1, forward strand.
TGGAAAATATATTTGAAGGATATTTATAATAACTCAAGTAATTGATTATTTTTATTTCATGAAAATTCTGTTTTCCAGGTTGTTTAGTTCTTTGGCACAGACTAATTTCATTTGAAGTTGTAAGTATTTATCTTATAAATAGCTCTCTATATAGTTTTGCTTTAAATTAGTTTTAAATTTGTAGCCATTTCTCAGTATTTTTTGAGACCGATAAGATTTTTGGTCTCTTTCCATCATTATTTTTACAAATTGAGAAAGTTGAAAAAGGTGATGACTAATACAGCTCCAGTTTAATTTTGAACAGTCAAACCTTCAAACTAGAAAAAGAATCAAAATACAAAAATGTAATAGCATATTATACTACAGAGAGCTAATTTCCTGTTGCTATTATGGATTCACTCACTAAAAATGTCAGGACAATCTTATTTCATAATTTTAACACAATAGTGGAGAGCTGTTGTAATAGAGCAAGTATTTATGATAATTAGGTTTTGCTGAATAATGTGATTCTTCAAAGATGATAGTTGTGGATATTGATTTTCCAAATGGACTGAGCCATTGATTGAATGCAATTTGAAGAGGAACCAAATTAGTCTCTTGAATTTACCTGAGGCTGCTACTGGTGGAATACATTATCTGAGGAATCCCATAGCTGTGTTTAATAGGTCAAGGTCTCCCCCTGCCTGTAGGTTCATTTGTGGAATCATTTCTTAGTTAATAATGTTTACATCTAAAACAACAGGTGACTCCAAGGTGACTCCAAAATATAAATCAGTGATTTATATTTTCTCTTTGCTAAAATAAACATATTCTTGAGTTAAATTAAGAATGCCATGCTTTTTGATTCGTTCAACAAAATGAGGAAAAAGGATATTGATGACCTTTGGTAAAATAATCTATTATGGGAAAATAAGATAGAAATCTTTCTGCACAGACAGCTGCCATAACAGTGAAACAAATAGTCCTCAGGGCAAAGACAATTGAAAACATCTTCAGGTGAAATATGGCAGATTATTTTTTAATTATTATTGAGCAAAGAAAATTTCATCCATTGACTTTAGTGTAAATGCAGTCAAGTTCATAAGCTACTCTATTTTTAAGATTTTATAGAATCTTACAATATTTGTATTCATATTTTAGTGTTCCTGAAATTACAGTAGCAAACATCTATTGTGCATATTTAATATGCAATGTTCAAATGAGAGTTACTGAAATGATGATGAACTTTAAAATACATAGGAGAAATCCTAACTTTGTATGGAAATATTCAATTTCTTCCTTTTCGTATTGCGAACTCTTTAGAGCATAAGAAATTATCAAGTGCAGTATTTTGTTTTAATTGCATCTAACAAAAATAACCATGCTTATTTTGGTATAATATATGGGATTTTAAAAAATTCAATAAGATTTAATCACACAAATACATAACATGTAAAACGATCACACATGAAATGCAACATATGTTTTCCTTCACAATTTAAAAACAAAGTTATTTTGCATACAGTTTTAAAAGAAGCCACAAAAAATATCTATTAAAGTTATTATTTAATGAATCCACATTTCATCTCCCAGAAAAAGAGTAAATTGAAGAAAATATCATTAAGCTTCTCCTCTTTATTTTTTTTATTAAATCGCAAACACATAGATCATGTATACATTAATGCATTTATGAGGTACAATGTACTGATTTCGTATAGAATTAGGAACAATTACATCACACTGGTTAATATATACCTCATCTCGTTTACTTAAATATTATGTTGAGATATTATACTGTATACTAATAGATCTGACATGTACCCTTGCATTATGTACCATAGGTGTGAACCCACCATTCAGCCTCCCTTACCATCTCCTCTTTAAACCAATATTTGTGCTCACCCTTTAATAGACATAAACTATCATAAGATAATGAAAATAACATATTTTTGAAAATACCTGGGAATAACAATTGAAATTATATATTTATAATGTGTGTGTATGCTTTAAGCTTTTGTTCTTTTAATCAGTATTTGCTAAGAACTCATTATTTGTGTTCACAGTACTCAGGAGAATGATATGAAGATTACATTATAAAAATATATAAAGATGCTTATGGTATAAAGAATACATCACAGCCTTGAAACATCAAAAGCTAATAGATTAAAAATAAAAGGAATAATTATATATTTCTACTGACAGTAATGGTATTCTAAATAATTCATGTAAATCTTCCCAACAGGACCTCAACAAAAATGCACAATTAGAAAATAAGTCTGTATAAGCAAATCTGAGCAATAACTGCTGGCAAGGATGTAGGGAAAGGGGGGTTATCTTACATTGTTAGTAAAAATGTGAATAGCAAAGAGATACCTGCACCTCCATGTTGACAGTGAAGTATTGGTGAACGAACAGACAGACAGACGGTGAAACAGAATAGAAAGCCCAGAAATAGGCCCTCACAAATATATTCAACTGATATGACAAAGGAGAAAAGACAATAAACTAGAAAAAAATTGTTTGTTTAACAAATGGTGCTAGAACAACTGAATATCCATATTAACAAAAAAAGAAAGAAAGAAAAAAGGAAATAGAGAGGGAGGAAGAAAGGAAGGAAGGAAGGAAGGAAAGAAAGAAGGGAGAAAGGAAGGAAAAGAAACAGAATGTAGAAACATACCTTACATTCTTCACAAAAAACTTACTCAAAATAGATCACAGACCTAAATGTTAAACGCAAAACTATAAAACCTTTAGAAGATAATGTAGAAGAAAATGTGGATGACCTTCGGTTTGGCAATGACATTTTAGATATAGTACAAAAGGCATAATCTATAAAAGAAATAATTGAGAAGTGGGACTTCCTTAAAATTAAACTCTCCTGATCTGTGAAGCATTGTTAGGAGAAGAAAAACTAGAAGCTGAGAAAAAATATTTGTAAAATGTTTCTCTGATAGGAACAATAATCCAAAATAAGAAAGGAACTCTTATAATTGAACAATAAGAAAACAAACAACACAATTAAAAATGGTCAAAAATTTGAATGGACATTCTCAAAAGAATACATATAACTTGAAGAGTAAATCAGGAGCCCCGAAATTGATGCTCTGTTACAAACATTCATATAAGGGCAGCACAGACAAGAGCTGGTAAAAGATATTCTTTGACAATGGTGCTGCTCAGTTGGATACCCATTGGAGAACAATATAAGTGAACTATTTTAATATCTCTTTAACCCCAGGAAGGCTGTAAATCTGTGAAAGAAAAATTATAATGTTTATAAGAACAATTTTGTTATATATAAAGCATTCATATAAGACTGATTTCATTGTATTGGGGTCATAAACAACATATTGAACAAAATGCAAAAATTCCAATTCTAAGAAAATAATGATAAATTGGATTATAGTCTTAAATAATGTCTCCCATATGCCATTAGGATTTCAAAAATTTATAAAATTTAATGACTCCCAAATATTGGTCATTATTCCAGAACTGTATAATTGAATTCTTACATATAATTTACAAAAACGTGTTACGTCCTTCCAACTTCTAACACATATAAATATTAATAACAATCTCTATGGCAGTGTTCTAAATATTTACTTGTGAGTGACTGTAGTTGAGGCTGCCTGATAGAGATAATGTCTTCAATTGTACCAAACAAATAAAACTTAAGTAGAAAGGAGAATTCATTATAGAAAGTTAAAATAATCTGAATAAAATTGGAAAGACAGTTTTGTTATCATTATGTTGACGATGTTGTTGTTTTCCATTTGTTGAACAATGATTTTGATAAAAGTGAAAGTTTCCTTGGAGGGTATAGGCAAGAGCTAAATTCTCATAATAATAATCCTAAGGAAAATTAAATAGAGAATTTCTATGGAACTAGTAGTAAAAATCATTTAATAGTAGAGTAAGATTATACTTCACTTTATGATCATTAAGAAGCCAGTAAAGATAATTTCAGAAATGAAATCACACACAGAGCATTATAGTTTGGAAAATCATTGGCAGATACACTCTTTGAGTAAACCTGCCTCACTGTGTGGTTGTCAGAATTAAATGTTAATTTTAATAGTCAGTGCCAACTTATAATAATGTAGAAAAATGTAACAATAACCACAATAACTTGAATCTGGATATTAGGAAATAAATGTGATGTCATTAGAATATAAAGTAGAAGATCAGAGAACTGAGAAATATAAAAAAAAAAAAAACGAATAGGAGTTTAAAAAATAAGTCATTTCTAGAGCTTGAGATAGGAGAGTTAGGCTCTTAAGGTGATAATCCATAAAAAGAACAGAATTTTAGAGAGAGAGACATTATAGGCTTAAAAGGAAAAGACAAAAATAGGGGGTAGAAGTGAGGCAAGAATGTTGCATACAGCACAGAATGGAAGAAGAAAAAAATTGATGAAGTATAAAAAGTGCTCTAGGCCCACAGTGAAAATATAGAGAAGAATCACACATTGAGTTTGCCTTGAAAGGCTCTCACAAGATCAGACAAGGATGAGATGTTTCCTAAGGTATAACATGGTGTTCAAAAATATTGTTCTGTTACTGAATTACTAAATAAAGGCACTTTTGGATTTTTGGTGCTAATCCTAAAAAGAACTATTTTATTAATTTTTCCGTCTGGTAGAATATACTAACATTTATTCATCCTGTAAAGACATTAGAAAACACAAGAAGGTTTTAAAAGAATCCTCAACATTGACAATAGTTCAATAATTTTAATGCTTTAATAACAGAAATGACATAGTTAGATTATTAACAAATTCAATACAGAAAGTAATTTGTGTGTCAAGTAGAGTAGATTCTGTAAAAGTGTGTAATTCTGTCTTAAATCTGTCTGGAAAGATATAATCAATATCATTCTTTCACAAATATTCCTAGATAAAAAACAGGATCTTTAAAATAGAGTATCTACAATTCTAATTCATCCTTCCGTATGATTGGTAATTCATCAAGCCAACTCGACTATAAGCCAACTAACTACCTAAACTCTACTTAAATTGTTCACTCTTTTTTTCTATCTTAAACTGTTTTGAGAAAGTAAGACATTAAATCATGTTTTAAAAGAAATACTATTTCTATGGTGCAGGTAATTCCTAATTATTAATATTGTAGCACATATTTGTACTATAAAAAATGCTTCTTTTTAATAGTAGTACTGAGTACTTTGGATATTTTTTTTTTTTCCATTCCTGAGATACTTTACTTAGAGGGAGGGATAATGGTGGGACCACAGCTATGGAGCATATTGCAAGGGTACAAGTCAAATCTATCAAGTATTGAACAAAAATGTCTTAACACTGTGATTAAGTAAATGAGGTGAAAGCTAAGTTAATTAGACGTAAGCACTCCAATTTGTACAAATAATCAACACATTGAATCCCACAAAGGCATAAATGTGTTCATGATGTATGTATATATGACTTAATATAAAATTGCATCTTTTTTTTTTTTTATGGAAACCTTCAAACATTTTATTTAAGGGTGATAGAGCTGAAGCCTAAATGTGATAATTGACTCATTAAAGATCAAACAATTAGGAAGCTGAAGTAAAATTAGAGCTCAGGTTGACAACATTTGACTATGACATTTAAAAATAAATTGGAGACAGGTGTACTTTATCAATTATCAGAATTCGTAAAACTTACAACAATTAAATCACTCTTTAAATATTTAAAATAACTCAAATGAAAATTGCATCCTTTTTTAATGAAACAATCATCAGAATATTCTCTTTGTATTAGTCAACTACAGACTGAGTATATATTGGTGATTATTTTATTATATTTGTAAATTGGAGAAGGTGAAGTATAATTAATAATATGCCTCATGTAAATAGTTTCCGTTTCAATTAGTCCCTGGATAATTTTCTATCCAAAATAGGACTAGATAATTTACAAAGTGAAAATATGGAATAGTCTGTGTATAACTATATGCCTAGTAAATTTAAATCTGACTTATACTCACTTGATAAATTAAAATACTTTGGTCAGGTTATTGAGATTTAGAATCTTTTAAAAATATATTTATTTCAATTAGAAGCAGGTAAATAACCCAATTTCCATAAATACACACAAATTTATAAGGATAACATGAATGACTTCATGGCTAAAATTAAACATGATTTAAATGGCAAAATGGACATTTTTCCTGTGTCTTGAAGGAATTGTAACATTTTATTAACTTTGATGTTTACTTCTATAGAATTGAGACATGATACTTCAATATAATACATGTATTTTATTTCTACTCAATAAATTATATCCATAAGGCAGAATACACTTAAATTAACATAACTAAATTGTTTTAATTTAAATTGTATGCAAATTCTGGTTCTGCTGATCAACACCACATGGAATTTTAGGAATTTTTTTGGCTTAGTGTAAGTAACTGTGCACCCCTTCTTTCTGCAGTGTTTTCTACTTATATATGGGTTCTTTAAGATAAGAGAAAGACCTAAGCTTGATTTACCACAAAGAAATAAAAGAAGGGGAGGAGACTGTGTACACAGGGACCCTAACGGAGTCTTGCACAGAGTGAGACGTTGCAACAGAATGATTGAGATCTTTCTGTGACAACCAATAATACATATAATTTCCTGAACCCATACGTACCTCTTCCTTCTGGAGGGAATAAAGGTGTTGGGAGATGTAACAATAAAATTGTGAAAAGCTTGACATAGGCCTAGAAGCAAGAGAGGACCTAGGTTTTGAAGGTCATAAAATTGATGTATGTGGGTAGGAAGGATAATCTATAAACAAAATTATAAACAGAATTAGGCATACAAATTGTAAACACATTACAAAACTATCAATTACAAGAATTACAAGCTTCAGTAAGTTAATATAACCTTTTAGCTGGTTAACTTTACTATGGTAAAGTGGTTTTAAAAAAAGAAATAATTGAAACAAAATAACTGTTACTCTATTATTAATTGAATTCATTGATGTTGAATAAGTTCTGAAAAAATTACCAAAAGCAATGTGACAAATTTATTATGAAGTGAAATTTTTCCATTTTTAATACTAATATTTATCTGTTTACTAGAATCACTAGTTATCTATTTACTCTGATAACCAAAATTCTAATTTTGTGTGATGTGATTCTAATTTTTTTATTTAGATTGTAATTTGGGTAATCTTCACTTTGTTCATCTCTTCCTGCTTATCAAATACACATTATAACCAATAAAGCAGAAGAGTAAATATATGTGAGTGTTAAAATAGAAACTGTAGAACAATTAAATTCAACAGAGTTTAATTGAGCAAAGAATAATTCACAAATCTGGCAGCCTCCAAACCAGAATGTTTAGAAAGGCTCTGGGGCTGCCTTATAGTTGAAGAAATTTATGAATGAAAAGGAAAAGTGACATACAGAAAATAAAGGTGAGCTACAGAAATAGCTGTATTGGTTATAGCTCTGTATTTGCCTTATTTGAATACAGTTTGAGTGGTTGGCCACCTTTACTGGCTGCAGCTTGGTGATTTGTCCTAATAGTCGGGTCTAGCTTGTTTACACATCCAGGTAGATTGTATCTGGATTCACTATGTATGAAGAAACCTTTACGACAAACTTAAAATATGTAAGGAGGCAACAATAGGCTAAACTTAATTAGAAAAGTTTAAAATATATGCAATATGTCAGAAATTTCTTACCACACAAAATTCTTTTGAAAATACCAGTTCCCTTGAGTTTTTAAAATCCCTTCTTTTTTCATTCCTTTCAGGGAATTATTAATAAATTGAAAATATTTAAATTAATTTCAACATTAAAAAAATTAAGAAGAATTTAATATGTCTGCATTCAAAATAAAACAACAATCAAGGTAAGTCTGGGGACATAATTTCCTAATGAGAAGTTGTGCAAGAAGTACTATAAAACATTTTCCCAGTAAATACATGATCATCTTATATTTTATAGTGCTATATTTCAAGGACTTATCATTCCGCTGAGCAGAGTGGCTCACACCCATAATCATAGCAGTCTGGGAGGCTGAGGCAGGTTGATTGCTTGAGTTTAGGGATTGGAGAGCAACCTGAGCAAAGAGAGGCCCCCATGTCTCTAAAAGAAAAAAAAAAAAAAAAAAATAGACACATGAGCTGAACGTTGTGGCAGGCACCTGTCATCCCAGCTACTTGGGAGGCAGAAATAAGAGGATCGCTTGAGCCTGAGAATTTGAAGTTGTTATGAACTATGACTCCATAGCACTCAACCTCAGGATGACTGAGAGTATGTCAGTAAAAAAATAGTAAAATAGTAAAAACATATATAAACTTGTTTATACACTAACTTTCTCTCTTTTCTCACTTTTCTTCTCTGGAATACGTCTTTACTCATTTAATTTATTTGGCAATCTTAACTTGGATGGTGAAGATTTTATGACACACGAATTGTTTAAAATGTCTTTTACCCTTATGACTTTTGGCTCCCTGATCTTTGAAAATTAATTAATCTGAATTTTCTCAATGGGTGGTATTTCATGTGGATGAATTTAAATGTTATTTATTTCATGTTCAGAAAAGGACATAAAGCCATTAATTTGTGTGACATGTAAGGTAAACATTTTGCTATTTTCCACCTTACTAAATCTTAGACTGACATTTCTTAGACACATATTTTATACTTCAAAAAGCAGAATTTAGTCACAACTTTTATTCTTGATCATTTCTTCAACATTATAAAAAAAATCTCTAATATATCTAAATATTATAGATTTCACTATTTAATGATATCAGGTGGCTTTTGTTTATTTTTAGAACTGACTATAGCTAAACTCATTGTTGTGTACACATGGTAGGGGAACCAATAAGTGACTGACACTTGGCATTTGCTCAATAATTATTTTTGAATGAATAAGATTCCAAATAGTGTGTTTAAAGAAAATACCCAATGGTACATAGTGAATTCTGGAAATGAGACTTCTTATAGGAAAGGCTGGAGATGTATCTGAAAATACATTGAAGACAATTAGTGAAGAGGTCTTACTCAGTATTTGAGTATTAAGCTAGAAGTTAGTAGAATATAGAAGTCTAGAAAGTGTTCAAATAATTTATGTAAAATATTTTGAGTTAGTATAATCTAGACAAACAGTAGAGTGTTAATAATAATCAAATAGTACATGATTTTTTTGACAATATTCATAACCTTAGTAAGAAAATTTAATGTACACCTACCAAAAATTGGTACTCAGCTAAATATATGTTGATGTGGAATTCAAGTCTAATAACTTATTCATTGTTGGAGAAATGGATGGGTGAGCCATTGGCATGTTTATACTTTAATATAAAAGTAGGATGATTTTCTGGAGATAAAAATTGAAGTTAAAAGAAGAGTAAAAAATGGTTTCAAATCCATAAAAAGTTAAAGAGAAAAAAATTAGGAAATGGAATCAATTAGAAAGCTAGAGATCTATAGAGCTAGAAGAGAAAATCTATTACTGGCTGTGATGATTAATTTTGTGGATTGACTTCACTAGGCTCTGACACCCAGTTGTTTGATGAAGCACTACTGTAGGTGATACTGTGAAGGTATTTTTTAGATGTGATCAACATTTAAAATTAGTAGACTTTAAATAAAACAGATTGCCCTCCATAATGTTGGTGGGCCTCATCTAAACAATTAAAATCCTTAATTATAAAGACTGAGGTTTTCTAAGAAGAAATTCTGCTCCAACACTACAAACATAAATGCTCTACCTGTTCTTCCAGTCTGCAGTGACCTGTTACCTCAATCTCCAGCCTACTGGCCAACCTAACAAATTTCAGACTTACCAACCTCTATATTCACATGAACCAATTCCTTAAATTAAATTTTTCTATTTATCTATGTGGAAAGATACATAGATATTTAGATACAGACATCTCTACATACGCATATTATTGATCTAAATCTAGCTATCTCTCTTTACATAGATACACACACATACACACACACATGCATATATATACATATCTGCATTATATATTGTCAAAGGTTAGTTTATAGATTTCTCAGCAGCTTAGAGTAGACCCTGCTGCCACAGAAGACCCAAAACTAGGCAGATGTAAAAAGCAAATAAATAAATAAATAAATAAATAAATAAGTCAAACAATAAAAATCTACTGCCTCTAACACTTGGATACTGTAGCATAAAGGTAAATTGATTAACAACTTTTAAAGTATAAAAAGTACTTGAAGAACTATGAGAGGAAGGATAGATGAGAGGGTTAAGTAAATTGCCATTATTCTTCCAAAATTACCATGTGGCTTGAGAAAAAGTTTCTGTAAGCTAGTAGTTCAATAATCAAATCTCAGGAAATCAAAGTCCTGAGAAATTCAATAGTTGAACTCTAGGCCCATATTAGTACTCTAGGAAGAAAATATTTTTCAAGTCAGGAAAAGAAGCTTTTACAGTATAGTAAATTAAACTTTTGTCAAAGTTTTATAGATATAGGAATTTTTAGAATGGAAGACTGCTTAAGAACCAGTTATTAAATAATATTAAAGAAATACAGTATTACATGTAAGAATTAAAAAGCAATTATTTAAATGAAAATATTATAAATGATCAAAATATTCATAGCAGCAATAAAAATAATCAAGTTGGACCAGATCAAATTTTAAAAGTTTCTGTACAGCCAAGGACACAATCAATAGAGTAAACAGACAACCTATAGAATGGGGAAAAATTTACATGTTCTGTATTCCATAAAGGAATGATAACTGGAATCTACAAATAATTCAAGTAAATCAGCCAGGAAAATAATTGGACAACCCATTAAAAGTGGGCAAAAGACATGAACAGAAACTTTTCAAAAGAAGATAGTATAATGGCTTATAAACACAATGCTCAACATCTTGGATCATAAGGGAAATGTAAATCAAAACCATAATGAGATATCACCTAACTCCAGTGAGACTAGCTCACTTCAAAAAGTCTCAAAGCAACAGATCTTGGAGAGAAAGAAACATTTATTTTTGGTGGGACTGCAAATAGGTCAACCTCTACAGCAAGTAGTTGGGAGTTATTTTGAATAACTAAAAGAAAACCTTTTAAACCAGCAATCCTAGTACTTACAAAAGTTTACAGTAGCCCAATTAACAATACCAAATTTATGGAAACAACCCCATTCCCCTTCAGTACATTATGGATTAATAAAATGTACAATGTATATGTACCTTGGTGTACTACTCAGCCAAAAAAAAAAAAAAAAAAAAAAGTCAATCTCATATCTTTTAAATGACCTGGATGGAACTGAAGACCATTCTTCTAAGTATTGCAAGAATGGAAAAATAAACACCAAATGTACTCAACACTAAATTGAAACTAGTAAAACACTTGTGTGCACATATGGAAGTAAAATGCAATGCAAATGTAGCAGAGGGAAGAGGAAAGGTATTGTTAACTCACACCTAACCAATGCAATGTACATATGTTTGGTTAAGGGCACATAAAACATTGACTTCAAATGTACAAATGCAAGTTATGTATGTGTGTGCCCCTGTAATACTCTAAAATAAAAAATAAGTTTTAGAAAATTTATTTTGAGAGACAGGTAAGACGATCACTTGAGTCTCAGAGTTTGAAGTTACCTGAGCTATGATGACATCACTGCTCTACAGCCTGAAGAACAGAGTATGACAGAGTGAGACCTGTTCTCAGAAAAAATAGTATTACTTTATATTCAGTTTTATGTAATAATAATATTATTAAAATATATTAGTAACATTATAGAGTGAATTTCTTATCATTTTCTATTTCATCTTCTAAATATTAAGGAAAAATGAATTCATTTACTGCAAAAAATAATAGTAAGATCAATAGTATTAAATATCTTACAGATGAGGAAACAGAGACAAAAAGTTAACTAAATGTATCTAATATTAATCTGCAAGGAAGTGGTAAGAGCTGATATCTCAACCCAACATTAACTATGTGCATATTATAATAATATTTAAAAGGTGGGGATTTAAAAATTATTATAGAATTTATTCCTACTGTTATTAGAATTTTTATGATACTTGGCAATATTCTATCACTATCATAAAAATTTATTTAAATTTTGCATATATTATAAGCTATTGTCTCAGTGGAATATATTGGTAGTATATTGTTTTTTGAAATTTATACATACATACAAATTTATACATACAAAGGACAAGTGATATTAAGGGTAAATGGTATATCTACTTTATTAACTATTCACAATAAATATAATGACTTTTTGGTAACAAAGTAAATTTCATAAAACTATTAAAAAGCAAAAAGGTAGGATTCTAGGTAGGTATGCTATATTTTAGCTATGTATAAAATTGGTAGCTATAGAAAAAATCAAACTGCAAATATTTTAGCATAGTAAATATTAATGACCATTTAATCATAAGATTATTTTTCTAATATGAAAGTTTTTACTTTATTAATAAGACATTTTAAAATATAAGTTAGGAGCTTTGGTTCTGGAACACAATTTGGTTGCATTTTTCCAGTCTTTGGCCTTTAATTCTACTTCTGAAAATTAATCTCAGTGTGCACCATGGCTTAACTACATGTATGTTCATATAGAATTATCAATGCACTAAACATTGGCAATGAACTATAAATCCAAATTAGGTACAACTCTTGAGTCATCTGCATGGTAAAGGCAACCAATCATGAACATATGGTTGAAAAAATGTTTAATAATATAGGACTTAGTCAATAAATATAATGATTAGTATAACACTGGTAGGTCAGTTTATGTGTAATATCATATTTTTAAAGACCTCCATTGTCAAGTTTTTGTTGAACAATACATAGAATATTTCATATTTTTAAAAATCAATACATATTTCTGTCTCAAAGTCACTTTGATATTAAATAATATATATTTAATGTTTTACTTTCAGGTAATTGTATAATATGATAAAAAACAGAAAATTGTTTTTATTTAATAGGAAGATATTAAATGTTATTTTGAATTTAGTGATTTTCTGTGACGTTGTTCAAGCTATTCTTATATTGATTTCAATTCCACTGAGGAAAACAGGACCTCCAATACAGAGATATTAGTAAGATTTGTGAGTGATGTATATACTTTCATTTGTTTCAACTATTCTCTACTTTTGCCTTGCTTAAAAAAAAATGAGTAATAATTAAAGTTTTATAAGGTGGTCCCTCTACCAGATAATTGACACATATTTGTTTAATCCAAGTTCATAATTAGCTCTTACAATCTGTACCTTTGTAGATTGTGCACAGAAAAACCAATTTAATCCCAAGCACTTTCAAATCTTCTTCCTTTTTTAAATTAAATCATAACTGTGTACATTAATGCATTTATGGGGTACAATATGCTGGTTTGATATAAAATATGAAATGCTTAAAACAAACTGGTTAACATAACCTTCGCCTCACCTATTTGTTGTGGTAAGACATTTATACTCTACTCTTTATAGATTTGAAATGTAGTATTGCATTGTGCAAATTAGTGAGGTCCCACCAAATACCCTTTTTCTTCTCAGCCTCCCCTCTCCCCTCCTCCTTCCCTCCTTCTTTCTGGACTATGGTTGTGTTTTATCATTTGTATGAAAGTGTAGGTAATTATATATTGGTTTCATAATAGTATTGAGTACATTGGATACTTTTTCTTCCATTGTGGAGATGCTTTACTAAGAAGAATATGTTCCAACTCCATCTAGGTTTAAAAAAAAAAATGATGTAAAGTCTCCATATTTTTATGGCTTCATAGTATTCCATGGTATACATATACCACAATTTGTTAATCCATTCATGGATCGATGGGCATTTGGGCTGCTTCCTTGACTTGGAGGTTGCAATGATGAAGTGGGCTGCAATAAGCACTATGGCAGGCGTGGCGAACACGCGTCTAGAGCCGCATGCGGCTCCCGGCCAAAATGAATTTCGGCTCTTTGCCTCTTATCATTATTTTGTATACTGTGGCTCTTTGCCAAGTTTGGATTTTGTTATGCTGCTTCTGAGGAGGGATCTCTGAGGAGTGATCTCCGAGTGCGTAGTCGAACTTGTTCGCCACCCCTGCTCTAGAAGCCAGAGAGGGTCACCTACATGATGGGACCCTGTCAGTCATCGGGGCAGGGAGAAGGCAGTGGTTTGCTGGCAGCTCTGGTCTGCTGTGTAGGCACATAGTGGGTAGCAGTGTTGAGAAGGAGAAGGCTGGGTAGAGCAGGTGCTTGTGGCAAGGGAATCAAGGCAGCTTGTGAGTGACAGAAACCAGACTAAAGGGGGGTGAAGAGTGGACTGAAAGTGAGACAGTGGAAAAGGCATGTGCTGACAATGTGTTTGAGAAGGCTAAGTGTGCAAGGACAGAATAAACGGGCTCGTAGCCAATGTGAGATGCCGTTTCAAGGGTGGGTGTTTTTAAAAGTGAGATATTCTTAGAGAATGCCTTTCTGGTGTTCGGAATGATCTGGCAGAGAGGAAAAGACAGGTGATGAGAGGGTGGAGGGCCAGAGTGAAGTTCTTGAGAAGAGGAGAATGGACAGGGGTCTTGTGCACCCAGAGAGGAATGGCTTTAGTGGGTGGGGGATGGGGGTTTCTATCTCCCGAGCAGAGGGGGAGAAGGTGGCTGGCAGTTTCTGTTCTTCCCACTGCACTGTGAACCAATGGAAGGCAGGGAGTAGGAAGTTTGATAAGATAGTATGAAGTGATTATCTCAGAGAGGGAAAAGCAGATTCCCCAATATTTTCAATCTGTCCTCTGAACTTTCTCTTTACTTGCTGCTTTAACTGAAATCTTCCTGTCTGTTGAGGACAGTGTTTTTCTGTAAATCTACAAAGGGGAAGATGGCTACTTTTCCTCTCCCACCTGTATCCCTCAGAACCAGGCTGGGGACAAATACCCTACTTGCTCCCAACTGCCACTTCCAGACGATTCATCTCTCTTTTTTTTTTAACTTCTAAAAATGTCCATTTTTGCCTTTAAAAAACCATTTCAAAATTTGCATCCCATCACTCACTCAGTTTTCTGGAGCACTGACTCTCCCTACACTGAGGACTCTAATCCTGTGTGTGCGCGTGCACGCGCGTGCGTATTTTGTCTTCTGTTTTGTCCTGTTGAAAGCATTTCTTATCTCCTTGACGTCTCCTTTTGTCTCACATCCTTCCTCTTTCCCACTCCCATTGTTGTCCTGCCGTCTCAGACTGTTCAGTCTCTGTTACTTCCCCCCCTATGTGGGAGAGGCGATCCCTTCTAGACCTCTGCTAGGGATGCCAGTTTCTGGACATTTTCTTCCGCATGCAACCCATTTGGTTGGTTTCAGAGAAATGATCTTATTTTGGGTCTTCTGGTTGCTTTCCTTGGTCTGAAGTTTTGGGTTTTTTTTTTTTTTTTCATAGTCCCATTTTGGTTTGTTTTTCCTTAGTAATCTTTGAATTGAACAACATCTTCGTCCATTTTTGGTATAAGCAGTGAGGCCATTGTTCTGGTTTGAAATCTTATGGGGTAGTTTAATCCTTCTTTAAAATTCACCACTGAAGGGTCAGTTGAAGTACAGCTCCTAATTTATTCTGTTTCTAGAAGAATTTCAGCCAGTGCACTTCTACTGCTCTCCTGAGTTGGCAACTTACGTCTACTTGGATATTTTATTTTCTAGTATTTAGAATCCATAAATCTTCAGAAACTATTATTTATACTATGTCTGGTTACCAGGGCTTTTCTAGTGTCTTCCACCAATAAATCTTACCTAATTTTTTTTTTTTTCCCTTGAGACAGAGCCTTAAGCTGTTGCCCTAGGTAGAGTGTGGTGGCATCACAGCTCACAGCAATCTCCAACTCTTGGGCTCAAGCAATTCTCCTGCCTCTACCTCCCAAGTAGCTAGCACTATAGGTGCTTGCCACAATGCCCGGCTATTTTTTGGTTGCAGCCATTATTGTTTGGCCGGGCTGGATTTTAACCTGCCAGCTCAGGTGTATGTAGCTGGTGCATTAGGCATTTTAGCCATAGGCGCCAAACCAAGTCTTACCTAATTTTTAATTTTACTGTTTTCCAGGGTGACAGTCCCTGCCTGAATGAGAGAACAACCTATGAGTGTAGTTAGGTTTGTGACTAAGAGAAGCAATGTCAGAGAAAGTTATCTTCCCACTTAGTAGAGTTGTCACACTGAGTCACACTGAGTCACACTGAGTGAGAGAAGAACGTCTGATCCGCTTTCAGTTTGAATCTTAGGTGGCTTCTGGTCCAAGTGAAGTCAGATTATGCCTTCAACATAAATCTGCTCAGGATTTTGTGCACCCAGATCTGCTGGTGTTATTATTGATATCACTTTCTCCCCATTTCCAGGTTTAGGTATCTATCATTCTTTTATTTTCAGCATATTAAAAGTAATCATTTTCCTTTTCTGAATGCTCTATGACATTATTTCAGTAAGAGTTTGTGAGAGGCTAACTAGATTCATTTTGGACCAGTAGTTTCTACTCTTTAGAAATAGAGACAGCCTGGCAGCTCAGTGTTTCCAAGTAGGAGGTGGAGGCATGTCAGCGATGCAGGTGGACCTATCTGGGCCCTGGGTTGGATTACCCACTACCACTTTATAATTATATGGTCTTTCAGGGGTTAAATAGGGCTAATAAGAGTGTCTTCATGGGGTTCATGAAAAGATTTGGTAAAATCGTGAAAAGTTTTGTTAATATGTAAAACACCTGACCCAATGCCTGGCACACGGTAAGCATGCAGGGTTACACTTCACAGGACACACTGATACTTGTGAAGCAGGGAGTGTTGCTATCAATGCATCCTACACAATGAGTCTAAAGAAGTAAAGTGAATTCCTCCATACAACTACCTAATGTGCTGGGCCTAGAACCCAAGTCCTCTTATTCTAAAACCTGTGGCTTGCTACACGGCCTCTCTATTCTTTGATAATGCATGGATAGGGCACTTGTCCAAAGAGCCACACGCCCTGTGCAGACTCTCCCCAATGCTACTTGCTGCAAAAGCAGGTGAGTTGTCCTAATTTTCACCTGGAGGAAACAAAGGAGAACTTCTCGGGCTACTTGCCATCCCATCCAGGTCAGCTGTGCTCGTTGTATATCAGACCTCATTTTTGTTCCCTGCCTGAAAAGCTTCCCTGTGAACACACTTGAGATGCCGCCATTAGTTCTATTATTAATGAAAACTGAGCAGCAAGCTTACCCTGCAGCAACATTGTCACTTGGATCATTTATGTCTTGTTTTTAGACTAAAAGCAAACTTTCAGGCAACTGTTTTAACTAAAAAAAAAAAAAAAAAAAAAAAAAAATTACGGTCATAGGAAGAAATTGGAAAAAATTCAAGTGTATAGGCATGTCAGGGAAAGAATTCTTGGTTTATTGGACTTTCTCTTTGCTTTTTTAGATAGAAAATATACCTAAACCATAACCTGTACTTTACTTGGGGTCAGAGTAGGGGAGGAAATAGATCAAAAGCAAACTTTTGCTCACCAATTTTAATGTTTGTTGAAATAGACCAGAGGAACTGAGACCGATGTGTAAATTCTCATGTAGTCACTCCCTTTCCCCACGGAAATTTACAGAGACAAGGACGTTCAGATGTTTGTGAGTTATGGGCCTGTAAAAACAGAGTTGTGTTGACATTTTCTCAAAGAAGTGTGCCTATACTTGTCAAATAATTCAAAACCATTTGAACTTTCTTATGTAGCGTAGAAATGGACTCCATGTCATTTGCCCTTGAGACTTATAAAAGCTGAGAGCTCCTGTATGCAGTGACTGTGGTGCCACATGTAAGGCACAGAAGTAGTACTCAGCTGTGTCTTGTAGAGATGTGCAGTAGTACCAGGAAGGTAGAAAGCTTTTCTGCATGTAAATAATTAGGTCACAGAAATGAAAACAGAGAATTTGAATCTAACAGCTTGACAAAGCTTGACAGATAGATGTGTGTATAAGTCAGCTCTTTGAGCAGAGGAAGTGAATAGCTGTCCACAATGTGATCCTTTCCATCAACAGTATTTAGTGGAGGTGTAATATTTGCCAGGCACTGCTCTAGATGCTGCCAAAAGTGACTATACTACTTTATATTTCTATGACAGCTTCTATATCTCCACATCTTTGCCAACACTAGTTAATGTTTGTCTCTTTATTATAGACATCCTAGTGTGTGAAGTGGTATCTCATTGTGGTTTTGATTTGTATTTCCCTAATGACTAATGATGTTGAATGTGTTTTCATGTGCTTATTTGTCATATTTCCTTGGAGAAATATCTAATCTTTTACCTACTTTTTAGTTGGGTTATTTGTATTTTTGTTTTTAAAAGTGAGATATTCCTTCATAGTCTATGTTTTTCTAGTGTTTGGAAGGATCTGAGTATGTTGATAGCTTAAGTGATCATTCTTCAATTTGTCTAGTTTTAGTGAACATAAATTCTTGCTGGCAAACTTGAAAGGAAGTGGGACCAGGATAATTAGAGCATTTTCTCAGTATTTCACAGATACTGAACAGGGAAAAATTGGAAGCATTCCCCTTGAGAACTGGAGCAAGAAAAGGATTTACACTTTTACCACTCTTATTCAGCATAGTACTGGAAGTCAAGCTAGAGCAATCAGGCAGGAGAAAAAAATAAAGCCATCCAAACTGGAAAAGAGGAAGTCAAATTACCAATTAATCTCTTTGGCAACAATGATTGTATACCTTGAAAACTCTAAAGACTCTGCCAAAAGACTCCTAGATTTGACAAATGAATTCAGTAAAGTTTCAGGATTCAAAATCATTGTACAAAAATAAATAATATTTCTATTCAACCAAATAAATAAACCAATTCCATTTATAATAGCTACAAAAAATTAAACACCTCAGAGTACATTTAACAAAGGGGATGAAAGATCACTTCAAGAAAAACTACAAAATACTATTGAAAGAAATTGTCAGTGACACAAACAAATGGAAAAACATACCATGCTCATGCATTGGAAGAATCAATATCAATAAAATGACCACACGGCCCAAAGCAATCCACAGATTCAATGCAATTCCTATAAAATACCAATGTCATTTTTTCATAGAACTAGAAAAAATTTTTTTTAATTCATATGAAACAAAAAAAGCTTGAATATCCAAAGCATTTCTAAGCAAAAAGAACAAAGTTAGAGGTATCACATAACCCAACTTTATACTATACTACAAGGCTATAGTAATCAAAACGTATGGTACTGGTATAAAAAAAGACACAGAGAAATGGAACAGAATAGAGAAACAAGAAATAAAGCCACATGCCTCTAGCCAACTGATCTTCAATAGCATTGATAAAACATACATTGAGGAAAGGACACCCTATTCACTTAATGGTGCTGGGAAAATTGGATCACTATATGCAGAAGAATGAAACTGGACAACTATCACTCACCATACACAAAAATTAAGATGGATTAAAGACGTAAATGTAAGATCTGGAGCATTAACTAATATAATCTCCTTGATATCACTGTGATATTTTAGCCTCACTTTCCAGATGAAGCTGCTGAGATTTAGGAGCTTCGTCAAGACAAGCCAGGCTTGGAAACCCTTGGGTTCAAACATTGGTCTGTGTGATATCTAAACCAGAAAAGCTGACTCTGTGGTCCTTTTGGCTATCTTTACCTCCTTTATAGTTTTCTGAAAACATACTATTGTTCAGCTTTGGAACTTTTGTCCTGGCATAAAATTAGAGATGATGCTATCCTGCAAGGGGAGTTTAAATGAATTAAAGAAATCAGGCTCCAGAGGCTCCTTTTCACCTTTAAGAATGCCTACCCGTTAACTCTAGTTGTTGGTGTAGTTTTCACCTAAGACATTATGTGTGGCTGGGTGACTGACTTGCTCAGGTCTCTCAGGACTTTTTTATGCAAAATTCTCAAGGCAAATAGGTTTACTCAGCATTATTTACATACGAGGGAGAAATTTATAAATATACAAATAAATAGCAGCAAGCAATTATATTTTACTCCTCATTAATGTTGAAGGCCAGAGGTTCCAAGGTTGATGCAAGAGCTTGATAATATCACTGAAAACCTAATCTCTTCCTTCTTTTTGATGTGTCATCTTCAGTGCATCAGTGACTTCTCACCCCAATGTCATGGGATGATGATGGGATGCTCGTTTATTCAAGAGCCATGCTAGGTTGAGAAGTGGGCAGAGGCTAGCCAATCAACCAACCATGCATCGCTTTTTAAGTTTCTATTCTCTAAACTACTAGGCTACTTTCTTTTTATGAGCTGGCCTAGCTGACTCTGAGCCTACCACAGCAGCACAGCCTTAGGAGTGCATACTTGAAGTCAGCCAGTTGGTCACTAAGAGACCTACTGTGCATTGTTTTGGAGGCTGGGGAGACACATTGACAACATACTTGAATGAACATATTGACAACCCAGAGGGCAGAGATAGACAATATATATAATATAAACCCATGGTG
>CAUYPK010017311.1:0-52221 GCA_963574355.1 Loris lydekkerianus
CATTTCAAAACTATTAAGAAATGAGTATAATTGTGATGGATGTGTTACTTAGTTCAATGTAAGCATTTCACACTGTATATCAAAGCAGTGCCCTGAACTCCAGAAATGCATCAATGTACAAAGTTATGATTTAATAAATAACAATAATAATAAATATACCCTATGAAGGCAGTAGATGATCTAATACAAGGTGGGGGGTAGGGGAATGAGGGAGCAGGAAGAGGGGAGGATGGAGAAGGATGGCGGGTCACAGTGTATGGCACAACTCTTGGAGGTAGGATACAATTATAAAAGGGACCTTAACTAACAAATGCAATCAGAACCTAATTCTTTGTACCCTCAAAGAATCCCAAACAACTAAAAAAAAAAAAAAACAAAAAAACCAGAAAGTGATACGAAAAAATAAATAAAATGGTGTCTGAGCAGGCCGGGTTTGGTGGCTCACACCTGTAATCCTAGCACTTTGAGAGGCTGAGACCAGTGGATCACTTGAACTTAAGAGTTTGAGACCAGCCTGAGCAAGGCTGAGACTCAGTCTCTACTAAAATAGAAAAACTAGGCAGGTGTTGTGACTGTACCTGCAGTCCCAGCTATTTGGGAGGCTGAGGCAAGAGAATCACTTGAGCCCCACAGTTTGAGGTTGCTGTGAGCTGTAATGCCACAGCTCTCTACCTAGGGCAACAGAGATTCTGTCTCCGAAATAAATAAATAAATAAATAAATAAATAAATAAATAAATAAATAAATAAATAAATGGAAGGAAAGGCAGGAAGGGAGGGAAGGAGGGAAGGAAAGAAAGGAGGAAATGCAAGAGAACCCTGGGGATCTCATGAAGTTGAAGAGACAGAGCTGGGTGTCCAGGGAGGCTGAGCAGCTGTAGTTCACAGGGCAGAGTAACAGAGAGAGCACTGTGCAAAGAGAGAACTCTGGAGATCTGCAGAAGGGTTCTCCGGAGTCTCTTGCTGAGTACCGAGTACTGAGCACAGGTGTGTGAGGAAACTACATGAGGTCAGGGGAAAAATAAGCAGAGAAAAGAAGGAACAATTTTCAGAACTCACAGAAGACTGGAAAATGTTCATGTTCCTACCCATATGTGAAAGGCCTCAGTAATGGGGCCAAATTAGTCCCAGACTGTGGTCTGTTCTGGTCCTGCCCAGCAAAGACTAAAATTGAGACTCAAAATAATTAAACTGTTCCAAGTAACTTAACTGAACGAAGCCCAAGAATACTAATAGGAACACAAATAGTGCTCAACAGACAAAATTTACAATGCCTAGTATCCAATAAAAATCACCAAGCATGCAAAAAAGCAGGAAAATGCCATCAAAAGTAAAGAGATCAATCCACAGAAGGACTTGGAAAGACGAAAATGATAGAATTAGTAAATAAGAACATTAGAAGAATGTATCATATTATAAATATGATATATTCCTAATGTTCAAGAAGGTAAAGATTAAGTGTAAGTACAGAAATGAGAGATATATATTAAAAAGTCAAACTTTAAGACATAAAATACAGTGTCATAAATAAAAAGTATATCAACAGTGATTAACAGTAGATCAGACATCCACAGAGGAAACGTTAGTAAACTTGAAGTCATAACAATAGAAACTATTTAAAATGAAATATGGATGGCTTGGCGCCTGTGGCTTAAGCGGCTAAGGCACCAGCCACATACACCAGAGTTGGAGGGTTCGAATCCAGCCTGGGCCTGCCAAACAACAATGACGGCTACAACCAAAAAATGGCCCGCTGTTGTGGGGGTGCCTGTAGTCCCAGCTAGTTGGGAGGCTGAGGCAAGAGAATCGCTTAAGCCCAAGAGTTTGAGGCTGCTGTGAGCTGTGATATCATGGCACTCTACCCAGGGCGACAGCTTGAGGCTCTGTCTCAAAAAAAGAAAATAATAAAATAAAATGAAATGAAATATGAAGAGAAAAAGACTGAAAAATAATTAAAACAGCATCAGCTCCAGGGAAATTCAAAGAGCCTACATGTGTTGGAGTTCTGGTGGAGTTTTTTTTTTTTTTTTTTTGATAAAGATTCTCACTATGTGGCCCTGGGTAGAGTGCCATGGCATCACAGCTCATGGCAACCTCAAACTCTTGAGCTTAAGTGATTCTCTTGCCTCAGCCTCCCAAGTAGCTGAGACTACAGGCACCTGCCACAACACCCAGCTATTTTTTTTTTTAATTGTTGCTGTTGTCATTGTTGTTTTAGCTGGTCTGGGCCAGGTTTGAACCCTCGAGCCTCACTGTATGTGGCTGGCGCCCTACCCACTGAGCTATGGGTGCCACCCATGTACTGGAGTTTTCAAGGGAGCAGGTGAACAGAAAAATTATTTAAATAATGGCTAAGACTTTTCCAAAATCTGATGAAATCTATAAGCTCATGTACCCAAGAAACTCAACAAACTCCAAATGTAGGAAACTTGAAGAAAAGTACACCAAGGCACCATGAAATTCTTTAAATAAATAAAATAGCAACTCTGGAACTCACTGCCATATTTTCTTCATAGCTCTTATCACTCCCTAACACCATAGTTCATGTATTTACAAAGTTATTGGGTTATAGTCTCTTTCATCCTCTATAGGAGCTTCATGAACCATGACAAAAAGTAGATCTAATATTATATTTAGAGCCATGCCTAGCATACAGTAAACACTCAACAAACATATGTTAAATATTTATTCAGAGAAATGAGTTTATCGTTTCCCCAGTTACATTAACATATTAAGGAATTGGGGGGAAAGAAGAGTTGTTTAATGGCTACATCATTTTAGTTTTACAAGACGGAAAGACTTCTGTAAGCATGGTAGTGATGATCACACAACAATGAATGTACTTAATGCCAGTGACCTGTACACTTAAAAATATTAATAGTTAAGATGGGCTGAGTGTGGTGGCTCATGCCTGTAATCCCAGCACTTTGGGAGTCTGAGGCAGGAGGATCACTTGAGGCCAAGAGTTCAAGATCATCCTGGGAAATAGCAAGACCCTGTCTCCACAAAAAATTGCCTGCGCATGTTGGATGCACATGTTGGACCACCTGCCAGTGGTCTCAGCTTCTAGGAAGGATGAAGCAGGAATATCTCATGAGTCTATGAGGTTGAGGTTGCAGCAAGCTGTAATGATGCCCCTGTACTCTACCCAGGGCAACAGAGCAAGACCATGTCTCAAAAAAAAATTAGTTAAGGTGGTAAATTTTATGGTATGTGTATTTTATCACAACTAAAATATTGTTTAATGAGGGCTCGGCAACCATAGCACAGTGGTTACGGCGCCAGCCACATACACATAGGGTGGAGGGTTCAAACCCGGCCACGGTCACCTAAACAACAATGACAACTGCAACAAAAAGTAGCCGGGCATTGTGGCAGGCACCTGTAGTCCCAGCTGCTTGGGAGGCTGAGGCAAAAGAATCACTTAAGCCCAAGAGTTTGAGGTTGCTGTGAGCTGTGACGCCACAGCACTCTACCCAGGGCGACATAGTGAGACTCTGTCTCAGAAAATATAAAAATGTTTGTTTAATGAGGCCAGGGGTAGTAGTTTATGCCTATAATCCCAGTGCTCTGGGAAGCAAAGACAGAGGATCACCGGAGGCCAGGGAGAGTTCAAGACCAGCCTGGGCAACCTAATGAGACTTTGTCTCAACAAATATTAAAAAAAAAAAAAATGTTAATTAGTCTGGGATGGTGGCTCATGACTGTCATCCCAGCTGCTCAGAAGGCTGAGGCAGGAGGATTGCTTGACCTCAGAAGTTCAAGCTTACACTGAGATATACTTGTACCATTGCACTGTACCATTGCACTTGTACCATTACACTGAGATATACTTGTACCATTGCACCTGGGTGACAGACAAAAACCCTGTCTTAAAAATAAATAAATGGGCTGAGCACAGTGGCTTATGCCTGTAATCCTAGCACTCTGGGAGGCCACAGCAGGTGGATTGCCTGAGCTCACAGGTTGGAGACCAGCCTGAGTCAGAGCAAGACCCTGTCTCTAAAAATAGCCAGGCATACGGCAGGTGTCTGTAGTCCCAGCTACTTGGGAGGCTGAGGCAAGAGGATTGCCTGAGCCCAAGTGTTTGAGGTTGCTGTGAACTATGACAACACGGCACCCTGCCAAAAGTGACAAAGTGAGACTCTGTCTCCAAAAATAAACAAATAAATAAAATTTTTAAAACTATTTTATGGGCTTGGCACCTATGGCTCAAGCGGCTAAGGCACCAGCCACATACCCCTGAGCTGGCAGGTTCAAATCCAGCCCGGCCCGCCAAACAATGACAACTGCAATCAAAAAATAGCCGGGATTGTGGTGGGCACCTGTAGTCCCAGCTACTTGGGAGAGGCAGGAGACTCGCTTGAGCCTAGGAGTTGGAGGTTGCTGTAAGCAGTGATGCCACAGCACTCTACCCAAGGTGACAGCTTGAGGCTCTGTCTCAAAAAAAAAAAAAAAAAAAAAAAAATATTTTATGAAATTAAAATAATCTAAACTATTTCCCAGGCTAAAGTGCCATTGCCTCATCATAACTCATAGCAACCTCAAATTCCTGAGCTCACCCAATCCTCCTGCCTCAGCCTTTCAAGTAGCTGGGACAACAGGCATCCATTACAGCAGTTGGCCAATTTTTCTATTTTTAGTAGAGATGGAGTTTCACTTTGCTCAAGCTGGTCTCAAACTTCTGAGCCAAGCAATCCTCCCACCTTGGCCTCCCAGAGTGGCCTTACAGGTGCGAGCTACTTCACTCAGCCTAAAAATCTAAACATTTAAAAGAAAAGCGCGCGGGCAGCACCTGTGGCTCAACAGAGTAAGGCGCCAGCCCCATATGCTGGAGGTGGTGGGTTCAAACCCAGCACTGGCCAAAAACTGCAAAAAAAATAAAATAAAATAAAAAAGAAAAGAAAAGCGTGAAGGAACAAAAAGAAAAAGAGAGGAGTAGCAGCCCATCACTCAGCTCCCTCCTCCCCACTCCTGAGCCCATGTCTCTGCGCCTCTTACCCTGTCACACAGCTCTCCCTGACTGCTGCATGTCAAATCATGTCTTTCAAAATCCATCGGAAAGCTGGGCTCAATGGTTTATACCTATAATCCTAGCACTTCAGGAGGCTGAAACTGGAGGATAGCTTGAGGCCAAGAGTTCAAGACCAGCCTGAGCAAGAGCAAGTCACCCATCTGTACAAAAAAATAGAAAAAATTATCCAGGCTTGGTGGTGTACATCTATAGTCCCAGCTACTTGGGAGGCTGAGACAGGACGATTGCTTGAGACCAGAAAAAAAGAAAATACATATGCATGATTGGGTGGGAGCTAGAGAATGACGTGGCAAAGGACAATTTTTATTGACACCATATAAATTGTTATGCTCCAGTCTGTAGTCCAAAAAAGACATGATTTTATTCCATTAATTTTAGCATCTAATTGAATAACATAAAAGTGAAAATACAAGTCATCTTCTTTGGGGCCATTAGACAATTTCACAGGAATTCATAAATTTCCCAGGGACACTCTCAGCTTAAGGCAAGGCAAAATATTCTTTCCTTATCTTGGAACTGTTTATTACTCAGAAGCTAAAGAAAAATACTCATTAATCCCCCCCCCCCCCGATTAGCCACATATGAATGTGAAATGCAGAGACATTATAGATTGATGCCTCATCACTTAGTCACGCATAAATGTTAGAACATTTAGCTCAAAAATAGACGATAACTCATAAAAAGTTCTCTCCCTGTTTATTATTTCCAGTCATAAAATCATCGATGGCAGCAAGTCCATGACCCACCAGATCAGCTGACTGTTGCTTTTAGTTTTTATATGAATTTTTCTCCTAACACTTTTCTGAATGTATCTGCCAACTACAGGTGACTTAAAATCAGTAAGCAGTGAGAAGCTAAACTGAGGACCAGTTCTCTACTCCCACATCAGAGGTGGTAAAAGCTACATTTTAAAATGAAACGCATTTCCTATTATTTTCAGAATTTAGAAGCATAGGCCAGATATAATGAATAAAAGATAAGAAAAATGACATTTGAGAAACACAGTGAGGCAAAGCAAAGATGACTTCCTGGGAACTGGTGAATCTGTTGGGCACTTCTCACGCTAGCTTAGCCTGTGGGTCACGGCTGATCTAGTTTCATACGAATTGTCTTCAACCAGATCTGTCGGTTCCATCTACATTATGATGAGCCCCAGGACTCAGAGCAATCCTATTTCCTCTATTTTTTTTTTTTTTTCTTTATAATTGAGTGTTGTTCCTGTCAGGGTTTGTCACAAGCCAAAGTAACTTCTCTTGTCTACATGCCTAACTTCCTCTTCTTGTTTTTTGTTTAAAATTGAGGTGTGTCTTTCTGTACTTAGCAAATGCATTTCTAAAAAGTTTGCATATCAAATGTTTATAAATGTAGGCATAATATAAATGCACCATTGAGATCACTGTTTAAGGAAATCTTTGATGGGTGTCATTATCAGGAGAAAATCCTGAGATTAACCTCTGGATTTCTCCCCTATAAAATCTGATAGGGGAGATTTTAGGGGGCATCTGTGGCTTGGTAAGTAGGGCACCAGCCCCATATACCCAGGGTGGTGGGTTCGAACCTGGCCCCAGCCAATCTGCAACAAAAAAATAGTCGGGCTTTGTGGTGGGCACCTGTAGTCCCAGCTACTCAGGAGGCTGAGGCAAGAGAATTGCCTAAGCCCAGGAGTTGGAGGTTGCTGTGAGCTGTGACACCACAGCACTCTACCAAAGGTGACAAAGTAAGACTCTGTCTCTAAAACAATAAAAATAAAACCTGATTTCCACTTACTGAGTTACATAAAGTAGGATGTAGCCATAAACATTTTTGCTCTTTGGAGTAAACAAGCTGCAATGGACTAGATGCATATGTCCCTCCAAAACTGGTAGTTTGAAGTCTAACAAAGTGACAGTATTAAGATGTAGGGCCCTTGGGATTAGCACCCTCATCAAGGAGACCCCAAAGAAGTCATCGACCTCTGTGCCCTATCTGTGAGGAAGCAGACCCCACCAGACACCAAACCTTCCCTCTTGTAGTTTCAGCCTCCGGAACTATGAGAAATGAATTTCTGTTGTTTAAACGCCACCTAGCCTGTGGTAATTTGTTATAGCAGCCTGAATCAACACATGAACTTTCCAAATATACTTTTACTTTGTTTTTTGGTTTTTGTGGGGTTTTTTTAAACAAGACATCTTGAACATTGTTATTCTTTGGATACCTAAGTTTAGCTCACCACAGATAAACAAAACTTGACCTTCATCTTAGCCTTATGGAGTTTTCTTGGCATTGGGACTCAGCATTCTACCTTTTGGGTTTTGGGGGGTTTGCAGGGGAGTGCTTTTTTTTTCAGATAAATACTAGGGTATGAATATTTAGGTTACATTGTTTTCAATTCTAAGGTGAAGTTCAAGCTGTAGTTGAGCCCTTCACCCAAGGGGCATGTTGAACAGCCTCACTCTACCTTTTGTTAAATTCGCATTGCTCTCTCCTTTGTGAGTCATACTGTTTTAAATACACTGACAGTTTCATCATCATTATCGTAGTTTTTGCATGTAGAGTGTAATTTAGGCTTTCTTTCCCTTCACTGGAACCACCTGGTTCTAGAAACAAAGGTGTTTACATTGGAGAGCACTCAAAGGATCACATGTCAGGGTCAAATTTTGTTTGTTGTTTTTCATTCTTTTGGCATTTCTGGTGAATGAGGTGTACAAAGGAATAAATGGTCTAACTGGTGAGAGAGGGAAAGAAGGAAAACAACACTTTATTTGGTTCACACCTGTAGTCCTAGCACTCTGTGAGGCTGAGGCAGGTAGATCACCTGACTTGAGAAGTTCAAGACCAGCCTGAGCAAGAATGAGACCCAGTCTCTACTAAAAATACAACAAGTAGCCAGGCATTGTGGTGGGCACCTGTAGTCCCAGCTACTCTGGAGGTTGAAGCAAGAGGATCGCTTAAGCCCAAGATTTTGAGGTTGCTGTGAGCTGTCAGTCTATGGCGCTCGAACAAAGTGAGACTTTGTATCAAAAACAAACAAACAAAACACTTCATTTTAAGTCATGTAAACACCATAGTCTGACTAAAACGGAAAATGCTCTAAAACATCCACTTGGTGTCACTGCTGTGTCTCCGCTCCTGGGCCTAGCTCCCTCCTAAATCACTGGAAAAGAAAAATGAGAAGAATACCATTACGTCCTTTATGGACATTCTGTATTTGAGTTCCTCCATCATGTTTCTTTTTCTTGCTCTTCAGAGGGAAGGGGATTCCATGAAAGGACCGAGCAGATACTACCAGACAAGGACAAACAGTTAATGCCCATTTTGTCACCTCAAATGGAGATGTGCTTCAAAACTCATCGGGCGATCTTAAAAACACAGATCACTGGACTCCACCGAGAACTACAGAACTACAGATCAGAATCTCTGGAGTGGGGTCCAAGCACTTATATTTTCATAAGTTTCTCAAAGTGATTCTGAATATTAGGTTTAGAGAGCTCTATTACACTTTGCCCTGTGCTTCTCCTAATTTATAATTTATAATGTTAGAGAACTTAAACTGACCTGATATTCTATATAACTCAACAACTCCACGTTTCACATCTCTATATGCCATGCAAAATTAAGCTTTTGATGTATTCTCTCATTCAACCCTTCTTTCCTTCACATTACCTCTTTATTTTTCTCTTCTTTAAATGTTATACAGTGTGGATACCCTTGATAGCAATAATTATAATATTTTGCTTCATGTATGTATTTTCCAAGTGAAAGAAAGCTAAGCTGGTCCCACCCTGCTTTGCTATTTGATCCTCTGTTATATGGGGAGCACTTTCTTAGTTCCACAGTTCCAGCATTATTCCTAATTATAAATAAATAAATAAGCTAACTCTGTTTGTTGGTCCATTATATGCCTCATCTTCTGTAAGACATTTCACATACACACATTCTTTCACAAAACCCTATGTGAATAGCACCATTAATGTACCTTTACAGATGAAGAAATGGAAGCTGAAGCTAAAATATTTCCTCTCCACCCTTACAATTCTTTTTTTTTTTTTTTTTGGAGACAGAGTCTCACTTTGTCACCCTCAGTAGAGTGCTGTGGCATCACAGCTCACAGCAACCTCCAGCTCTTGGGCTTAGATGATTCTCTTGCCTCAGCATCCCAAGTAGCTTGGACCACAGGCACCTGCCACAACGCCTGGCTATTTTGTTGTTGTTGTTGCAGTTTGGCCGAGGCTGGGTTCAAACCTGCCACCCTTGGTATATGGGGCTGGCGCCCTACTCACTAAGCCACAGGCACCACCCTCTACCCTTACAATTCAATCTCAAAGTCCAAAATACTAACATAAATACTTTGATTTTTGGTCCCCCCTTTAGATTCTACATTGTCTTATCATAAATATCCCCTTGCTACTGACCAATTTCTTAAGGGTCCAGTGTGCAGACTTTGAGGAAAATTAGACTACAAGTTAAACATGAAAAGCGCTACATGATGGCATCATATGTGACTTTCTTGATGAGCCATATTGTTTCTGGTTACTAGGAATGAAAAGCCAGTGGCCGACCACACAACTGGGAGCCAACTGCTCTTTGATAATGCAATAAACTTAGGACATTCCCAAAATGTTGCTGGAATTGAGGAAGAGAACAACCTATACCTTTAGGCAGACCCCAGCTAGTAACCGCCAGCTGCGGATTGATACATTGAAGGTGTTAATATATTTTTGGTTGATAAATCTTGTGTGTCTTCACTAATACTGAGTATCGGTTCTTCTGGGGGAGATGTTAACAATCTCAAATTTCTTGCTTGCTTTAAGACTTCACAGGAGATTTGTGACTAAAAACAGACTCACCTAACCAATCATTTATGTAAGAAATACCAATCTGATTTTAGCATACTGCTTAACTCTGCCTTCTTCCTGACACAACAACTGGGAAGGATATCAAAGCAAAAACTGCATTCCTCAGTCTGATAATAGCCAAAAGAATGATTATACTAGCACCAGATACTGGAAATAGTGCCAACAGAAAGAAAAAAGATATTGTTCATTTTGCTTACTTGAGTAAAATAGAAAAAGAAATTCTGAATCCCTGCCGAGTGTCAGGGCCTGTATCTTGCGATCATCCAGTTGTGATTTTTTTTTAATTAATGTCTTTTTTTTTTTAAACAGAGTGCCATAGCATCATGGTAGCTCACAGCAACCTCAAACTCTTAGACTTAAGAGATCCTCTTCCCTCAGCCTCCCAATTAGCTGGACTACAGGTGCCAGCCACAATGCCTGACTAGTTTTTCTATTTTTAGTAGAGATGGGGTCTTGCTTTTGATGAGGCTGGTCATGAGCTCAGGTGATCCTCCTGCCTCAGCCTCCTAGAGTGGTGGGAATATAGGAATGAACCACCGTGTCCAGTTCCAGCTGTGATATTTTTTTAATTGAGGTGAAATTCACATAAAATTAACAATTTTAAAGGGAACAATTCAGTGGTATTAATTATACTCACAATGTTGTACAACCACCACATCTAACTAGTCCCAAAATATTTTTATCACCTCCAGAAGTAACCTTAGAGATTCCTCCCTTTCCTTCTCCTCCACCCCTGCAACCACTAATCTGCTTTCATGGATTTATCTATTCTGGAATTTGTTTCATATGAACAAAATTATATAATATGCAAACTTTTGTGTCTGGCTTATTCACTGAGCATAATGTTTTCAAGGTTCATCTATGTTAGGGTGTACAGTAGTACTTTATTCCTTTTTATGGATGAATAATATTATAATATGTGTGTATGTCACAATTGGTTTATTCATTCATCTGCTGATGGACATTTGGGTTATTTCCGCCTTTTGACAAATGTGAATAGTACTTCTATGAACATGTACAATCATGTATTTGTTGATCAGTTTTCAATTCTTTTTGTTACATATGTATACCCACTATGGTCCAAATATTTGTTTCTTTTTATTTATTATTAAATCATAGCTGTGTACATTAATGCAATCATGGGGCACCATACACTGGTTTTATAGACCATTTGACATATTTTCATCACACTGGTTAACATAGCCTTCCTGGTATTTTCTTAGTTATTATGTTGAGACATTTACATTCTACATTTAGTAAGTTTCACACGTATCCTTGTAAGATGCACCGTAGGTGTGATTCCACCAATCACCCTCCCTCCGCCCATCCAACCCCCGTCCCTCTTTCTCCCCCTTCCCCATATTCCTAGGTTATTGGTCCGAATATTTGTATGCCCTTAAAATTCATCTGTTCAAACCTAATCCCCACTGCAATAGTATAAGAGGTAGTCAAGAAAGAGAGGAATAGCCTTTTCAGATAATGTGGGCATTTGCTTTAATATTACTTGAAAAAGTAGGCGGTGCCCATGGCTCAGTGGGTAGGGCACCAGCCACATACACTGAGGCTGGCGGGTTTGAACCCAGCCTGGACCAGCTAAAACAACAATAACAACTGCAACCAAAAAATAGCTGGGCATTATGGCAGGCACCTGTAGTCACAGCTACTTGGGA
Source organism: Loris lydekkerianus (assembly GCA_963574355.1). Taxonomy (NCBI): domain Eukaryota; kingdom Metazoa; phylum Chordata; class Mammalia; order Primates; family Lorisidae; genus Loris; species Loris lydekkerianus. Next base: position 11,539 of record CAUYPK010017311.1, read on the forward strand.
GGCTGAGGAAAGAAAATCTTTTGAGCCCAAGAACTTGAGGTTGCTGTGAGCTATGACACAAGAGCACTTTCCCCAGAGCAATAGAGTAAGATTCTGTCTCAAAAAAAAAAAAAAAAAAAAAAGGCAGAATCTTAAAGCTTAGTTGTGATGTAGAATCTGAAACTGTGTTAATAAATGTTTCTTACTTGGTTATATTAAAGTTCATTTATAGATTTTACATTTTGAATCCATCTTTCAACCATGCTGGATTGTACCTAAAAAAAGAAATGTTGATTCCTTAAGTGTTTCTTCTCCACAATTTGATACATCTTCTTACACAATAACAAAAAAATTGTATTTTTTATTTAATACTTTTTTAATTTCAGAATAATATGAAGGCACAATTAGGTTACGATGTTTATACTTGTTAGGTAAAGTCCCTGTTGTAGGTGTGTCCTGCACCCAGGAGGTGTGCCATATACCCTTACATTGTGCCCATTAGGTGGGAGCACCCCAATGCTCCTCCCTCCTCCCCTCTCCCCTACACTGCTCCTCTTCCCTCCCCCCTATTTAAATTGAATTGAGTTTTTCTCTTTTGTGGGCCTGTATTAGTTCATCTACTGGCTTTATATTAGTATCAAGTACATTAGATACTTGCTTTTCCATTCTTGTGACAGTTTACTAAGAAGAACGTGTTTCAACTCTATCCAAGTAAACACAAAAGATGTAAAGTCCCCAACTTTCCTTATGGCTGAATACTATTCCATGGTGTATATATACCACAACTTATTAATCCATTCATGGGTTGATGGGCACTTGGGTTGATTCCACATCTTGGCAATTGTAAATTGAGCAGTGATTAACAATCTAGTGCAAATGTCCTTATGATAAAATGATTTTTTTTTTCTTCTGGGTAGATGCCTAGTAATGGGATTACAGGATCAAATAAAAGGTAAAATCATATTTTTTAACATCACTATTACTGTCACTAGAAAAAGATGGAAAGCTAAGCTTTTATGGTCACAAAGGGACAGAAACACGTTGCCGTGCTTTGTGCGTCCCCACCAAAACTCATGTTGAAATTTGCTCCCCCATGTGACAGTGCCTGGAGGTAAGGCCTAGTGGGAAGTGCTTGGGAGTGTGGAAAAGGATATCTTGTGCACAGCCTGGTGCTGTTCCTGAGGTAGTCCTGGAAGAAACTAGATTACTTGCCCAACAGGAGGGTTGTTATAAAGCCAGGATGCCACTCAGGTTTTTCCCTCCTCGCACATGTCCGCTTCTTCTTTAAAGCTTCTCCGTCATGCTGGCACAGAACCTGAAAGCTCTCGCCAGAAGCCACGGCCATGGCCCCTGACTGCTCAGCCTGCAGATCCATGAAGTGAATAAATCTCTTTTCTTTATGGTAGTCTTTTATAACAACCCAAAATGGACTAAGATACATACCTGTTATCCAAAATTTCAATTTTTTACTTAGAAGCTTGAATCTTGCCTTTGCAACAAATACTTATAGTTGGTGTCCTGGAATTGGCATGCTTACTTCATTTATTTTCAAGAATATGCCTTCCAATTACCCAAGTCAGAATAACTGTTATGTCAGCCATTCTTACAAGGCGAAATTGATACCACATGAAAAAAGAGGCTAGTTTAACTCACAACTCAAACACTTGCACAATTGCTTTTCCTCAAGACAACCTTTATAGTTCTATACAGCAGAAGGTATTTATGTTTTATGTGGACTTCTTTTCCTGTTTTGTTTTTCAGACAGGTCTCACTCTGTTGCCCAGGCTAGACTGCAGTGGCATCGGCCCAGCTCATAGCAACCTCAAACTCCTGGGTTCAAGGGATCCTCCTGCCTTAGCCTCCCACGTAGCTACGACTATAAGCACACCACCCCACCCAACTAATTTTTTTTTTTTTTTTCTTTTTTAGAGACTCAGAGTCTCCAGATGTTGCCTAGACTGGTCTTGAAACTCCTGGCCTCACGTGATCTTTCCCCCTCAGCCTTCCAAAGTGCTGGGGTTATAGGCATGAGTTATTGCCCAGCCTTCATTTGTATTTCTAAATTTGTCACACAGAATTTTTTAAGGGTATATATTCAAGGGTCAAGACCTAATACAATTAATAATGTTTACTTTTCCATCAAGGTCATTTCCAAATGAAACTAGCATTTTCTTTTTTCAAAGAAAGGATGTGATGTGATGAAGAATACAATGTCCACTGGTCCATTGCAGGTCCACTGCCGTGCCATCAATTCTACTCATGATTGCTTCTCACTATGTCAGCACGGTGAAAAAGACAGTTTCAAAGCTATTATGAAAATAGTTTTATATTGCAGAACTCTATGAAAGGGTGGTCTCAGGAACTCCAAAAGTTTGTGGACCATGCTTTAAAAATATTAATTTAGGACTCGGCGCCTGTGGCTCAAGCTGCTAAGGCGCCAGCCACATATACCTGAGCTGGTGGGTTCAAATCCAACCCAGGCCCACCAAACAACAATGATGGCTGCAACCAAAAAATAGCCAGGCGTTGGGGCAGCCGCCTGTAGTCCCAGCTACTTGAGAGGCGGAGGCAGGAGGAAGAGGAGGAGGCAGGCAGAGGCAGCTTGAGCCCAGGAGTTGGAGGTTGCTGTGAGCTGTGTGCCACAGCACTCTACCCAGGGCGACAGCTTGAGGCTCTGTCTCAGAGGGAAAAAAAAAAAAACTAATTTAGGCCAGCCGCTGCAGTGCCTCACACCTGTAATCCCAGCACTCTGGGAGGCCGAGGTGGGTAGATTGCCTGAGTTCCCAGGTTCGACACCAGCATGAGCCAGAGCAAGACCTCATCTCGAAAAATAGCCGGGCATTGTGGTGGGCACCTGTAGTTCCAGCTTCTTGGGAGGGTGAGGCAAGAGGATCACTTAAGCCCAAGAGTTTGAGGTTGCTATGAGCTGGGATGCCCCAGCACTCTAACAAAGGCAACAAAGTGAGACTTTGTCTCAAAAGAAAACATTAATTTAAATTTATAGACTGACAGAAAAGTATGCAGGAATAGCTATTTAAGGCCAAGACTATAAAGTTGGTTTTCCCAAGCAAATCATTTGGGGAAAAAAGTCTCCTTTCAGTTAATTCACGCACATTAAGTAGATCCACAGTTCTCAGGTATTTCAAGAGTTGCTGGTATGAAAAGCCATAGGAGACCAAGCAAGGAAGCAGTCCTGATTTCCTGAAAAATCACATCTCAGTGTTCTTTGGAATGGTACTGAACATCCCCACTACATAACAGATGCTTCTGCCACCATTTCTTCTGATCTAGCTGAGAAAACACATGCTCTAAAGCCCTGAATTCTCTTTATGACTCCATAATTTCTACACCTACACATGTGGCCTCTTAGTTTTATCAACCACTTTCTTTTCTTTTCCAGGCCATTCCAGTGATGATAAAATCTGGTATCTCAAAATCAGACCTCTGAGCACTGTCACTCTCCCAAAACTTTCTTTGACTCTCCACAGACTGCTACCATTTTCTCAAAGGTTCCCAGAGATACTTTTTCCTTTAAACAATGTTCATACATCACTAAAGTTTAAGAAATGCTGCTGTATAAGGTCCAAAATGTTTGCATTCAACACCTTTGAAGATCGGATCTCAAGTAATTTCTTGCTTATAAATCACGAGTCCTTTTTACCTCTGGTTCCCCAGTCTGTTCATTATAGTCACCTTGAAAGCGTTTTCAAGCCACAAATTCCTAACCCCACCCCTTAGATATTCTGATTTAATTAGCCCACAGTGGAGCCCAGAAATCTGCAGAATTTTTGACGTTTTTTTCTTTGATTCTGATGTTCCACTGAGTGTGGGAACACTTAGCCTGAATTACTCTAGCCAGACTGGTTTCCTTATCAACCTTCCAACTATCACACTCTTCCACCTCCACACTTTTGCTCATACCCTGTACCCTACTTTCCACCTAATTAAATCCTACACTCTCTCAAGACCCAGCTCATTTAACAACTAACCCCAGTCTTTACAAATATCCTCTCTTGAGAGCACATCTGGTGAAAATAAAATGGAGTCAGGCAGCCTAGGGCTAACAAGACACAACTGGCCTGGTCATTGTAGGTCCTAATTGACCTTAACCTCCAGCCCCTCATTCTCATTGTTTTGGAAATTCAGCTCCAACCCTAAAGATGTCCACCTTGAATAGTTTAGGAAGATGGATTTAGAAAATCAACTTTTGAATGGGAAATAATGTAGTAGGTCACTGAGTTGTGCTGATTATTATTTAAAATAAGAGTTAATGCGGTCTTTGCTTTGAACCTTTATGTACAAAACTGGTTTTGGAAATGGAAGAACAGAACAGTCTTGGAGAGGCGACTCCCACTGTTCTCCAGAATCTCTGGCCTTCTCACAAATGAAGTTTGGAAGACCTGTCCCTGTCTCCACATATTGGCTGAGGGTGACAGGCAGCTAGACCCTCTTCCTCTGACCACACCAACCTGACAGAAATCTTTTATTCCTGGGACTTCGGAAATACTCTTTATCTTCCCAGTGTATTCAGCCATCATCCTATACCACCTCTTTTATTGTTGCTTTGAATAATTTTTAACATGCTATTGTTATTTAACATTTGTCATATTTTTATTTTATAGGGAGACATATTTTGTCTCCTTATCTAAAATGAGAGTTCCTCCGAGACAGGAATGTGCTTATTCTCTTTGGATGACAACTGCCTAGGTATTGTTTTTTGCAGAGTATATTGCTGGCTTTAAAATAATCTGTTACTTTGATGGTATATATATAAAAGTTATAAATTATGCAACATAAGATTTAACATTCACATAGCGCTTTATGGTTTATAAAGAATTGTCACATTTGAGGCTCGGCACCCATAGCACAGTGGTTATAGTGCCGCCCACATACACGGAGGCTGGCAGGTTCAAACCCCACCCAGGCCAGCTAAACAACTATAGCAACTGCAACAAAAAAATAGCCAGGTGTTGTGGCGGACGCCTGTAGTCCCAGCTATTTGGACGGCTGAGGCCAAGAGTTGGAGGTTGCTGTGAGCTGTGATGTCATGACACTCTACCCAGGGCAACAGCTTGAGACTCTGTCTCCAAACAAACAAACAAACAAAGAAAAAGAATTCAGGTTTATCTAAATCCAGAGGCTATGCTTTTAACTATTATGCTGTATTTTTTATACATCACGCATTATTCATTTTTAATCCCTCAGTTTTTATTTTCAGTATAAAATGTACAAACAAACATAAAAAGAGGCATCTTTCTTTAGGACACGAAGTGGAGCTCTTTAAAAATGTTATCTCATTTGAGTCTCAGGAGGCAAAACCAAATGATTCTAAGGGGTCTAGGGAATGGGTCAAGGAGGAGCTCATGAGGGCTAGATGAAGTCAGCCTGGCTAAGTAGGGGAAGCATGACTCAGACCTTAAAAGATGGGTAGGTGCAGTGTCCATAACCCAGTGGTTACAGTGTCAGTCACATACATGGAGGCTGGCAGGTTCAAACCCCGCCCAGGGTAGCTAAGCAACTATGGCAACTGTAACAACAACAACCAAAGATGGGTAAAAATAAACCAGGTAGCCACTGAAAATAAAAGGAAGTGACCCTCAACAATTTAGGATACGATAAGAATTTTGGCCTGATTGCTTTGGAGTGTTTATGCTTCAGAGTTCCACACTGTGAGATAAAATCAGCTCGGTAGGGTGAGGTCCAGGAGGAAGATCTTAGAATGCCGGGATAATGAATGGAGCCTTAATCCTTTAGGGAAAGGAGAATTAATCGCGTCATTTTCTCATTTAAGTATTTTCCTGCTTAAATTTGTGTTTATTCTTAAAATTGTGTTTATTGAGTCAATAATTGCCTTGTTATTCATGGCCCAAAAGATTGATTTTTTTTTTTCTCCTGCTACAATCCACAAAACTCAAATCAGGGTTAATCAAAATACCCAGCAAATCATCCAAACCATTTTCATAAATGTCCTTTCCACAGTCACAACTTTAGAAGAAAGAACCTTCTCACATCTTCTTCTATAGTTCTATGACTAAAGTATTTCTTTTTTCTTTCTTTTTTTTTTTTGCAGTTTTTGGCCAGGACTGGGTTTGAACCCGCCACCTCCAGTACATGGGGCCAGCGCCTTATAGCCATAGCCACCGCCCAACCAAAGTATTTCTTCAAAAAGCTTCCTACTACCTGAGAGAAAACAGCCTACACTTAAAAGGAGCAGAGCTGAACAAGTTCTAAATCTGAGCTAGTGTAGTTCAATCCAGTGGTGATTTTGAGGAATTTTAGTTGCTGCAGGAAAGCTCAAGCTACACAAATGAAACAACCTCAGCGATGCAGAAGTCTGCACCTTGTCTAGACCCATTCCTGATACCACGAAAACCCAAAGCTTTCCAAAAGGCCTTTGCTCTTTAGAGGATTGCCACAGAAGCCTGGGGGATGGCTAGGGAGATTTGCCAGAACTCAGCAGTAAGCTCTAGGTTTCAAGTTCCCAGATCAAAACAAATTATGAAACAAGCAATTGCTTCACCTTCCCTTCATCAAACACATGGGTACTTGCAGCATTGATTTAAAAAATAATAATAATGAAATAAGCAAGTCTCAGGATCTCATCTTTCATTAGAAATCATCTTTCAGAAAAATACAAAAAGATCTGGCCCTATGCTTAAATTCTATTTTTAAAAAGAGAATAGGATTCTCCAGGTGGGCACAGTGATTAGTTCTCTAATCCCAGAATTCAGGGAGGCAGAGGTGGGGGAAGGTCAGGAGTTAGAACAAGAGCAAGACCTGTTTGTACTAAAAATAGAGAAAATGGGGCAGCACCTGTGGCTCAAAGGAGTAGGGTGCCAGCCCCATATACCAGAGGTGGCGGGTTCAAAACCCAGCCCTAGACAATAAATAAATAAATAAACAAAAATAGAGAAAATTAATCCTGTCTTTACAGACATGTGCCTATAGTTCAAAACCCAGCCCTAGACAGTAAATAAATAAATAAACAAAAATAGAGAAAATTAATCCTGTCTCTATAGACATGTGCCTATAGTTGCAGCTACTCGGGAGGCTGAAGCAGGAGGATAACCTGAGTCCAGAAGTTTGAGGATGCTATGACTATGATGATGCCACTGCATACCAGCCATGGCAAAAGAGTGAGACCCTGCCTTGGGAGAAAAAATGATTAAAAATGTTTTTCTATAAATTATTCATTTAACAAATCTTGTGAGCTTACTGTATGTATGGATTCTAAGCATTAAAAATGAATTGGTGAACAAGACACAGTTTCTGCTTACATGGATCTTAGAACAAGAGATAGAAGCCAGGCTCGATGCCTATGGCTCAACTGGCTGAGGCGCCAGCCACATACACCTGAGCTGGCAGGTTCGAATCCAGCCTGGGCCTGCCAAACAACACAGCTACAACCAAAAATAGCCAAGCGTTGTGGCGGCACCTGTAATCCCAGCTACTTGAGAGGCAGAGGCAGGAGAATCACTTGAGCCCAGGAGTTGCTGTGAGCTGTGATGCCACAGCACTCTACCCAGGGTGACAGCTTGAGGCTCTTTCTTATTAAAAAAAAAAAAAAGAGAGAGAGAGAGAGAGAGGCCAAGGCTGGTGGATTGCTTGACTCAGGAGTTCAATACTAGCCTAAAGAAGAGCAAGACCCCATCTCTAAAAATGCCTGGGCATTGTGGCAGCCACCTGTAGTCTCAGCTACTCAGGAGCCTGAGGCAAGAGGGTCGCCTGAGCCCGAGAGTATGAGGTTGCTGTAAGCTATGACTCCATGACACTCTCCCAAGGGTGACAAAGTGAGACTCTGTCTCAAAAAGAAAAAAAAAAACAAAAAAAAACAAGAGATAACTTAAATTTATATACCTCTGTAAACAAGAAAATTATCAGGTTGTGGTAAGTACTTTGTGTTAAGTTTGATAACTTCAGACTCATTGGCCAGGGAAATTCTTTCTGAGGAAGAGATTTTAAACAAATCTAACTGACAGGGAGAAGCCAATCTTGTGAAGATGTGGGAAAGCATATTCCAAGAAGAAATAATTATTGCATAACTATATTTCATCAAGAAATAAAGAGGGCCACTCCTGTGCTCCAACCTCACCTACACAATTTTTAAATTAGCGTCTTACTGAAGAACCTAATAAAAAGATCACAGAACATAATGAGGTAACAATGTTAAATAATGGGATTGAACTCATAAATTGCTCTTATTCTGAAATGTAACAACTATATTCCAAGTAAATAGCACATTTTCCTTATTATTATTGTAAAGATATCATGTATTTTTCTCTTATCATTATAAGGAGGAATATCACAGTAAGAGTAAATTATGGATTAGTCATTTTTGAGGTTCAATGGTGCATTTTATTAATATCTGTAATTATAAATGAGTGTACGCTGAAGAAAACCCAAGTCCTCTGAGATGGTGGACAAACTGGAACTCCATTCACTTTTGAGCCAGCAGAAGACCCCCAGGGACTGCTGCTCTTCCATGAAACACATCAAGATTCCTAATCTAAGGGTGCTCTATTCAGAGGATCCTCCGTTGATATAACAGGCAGAAAGGTACATTCCTAAATGTATCTAAACGTGTGTAAATCAAGAGTGCCCTCCTTTGGCTCATTTCCTCTAGCCATCAAAAGGTATAACCCTGCCAACCTTTGAGAGATACACCAATTCTAAACAATAATAATAACAGCTACCACTTCACTTACTGAGCACTAAGGTGTTAAGACCATCTGCAAAGATCACTAGGAGATCTCCTCCCATCTCTATGCAGTCCCTGTAATACCAGGTACAACTTTGCCCTTTCTCCCTTAAGCGGTGGAGTCTCCTTCCCTGACACATGAATCTGGGCGGGGCTTGTGATTGGTTTTAACCAGTAGAAAGTGGTCCAAAGGGCACTTTGGCCAGAGCCCAGACCTAAGTAGACTTGTTGCTTCTGGTCTTTCTTAGAGTGCTGCTAAAGACCACCTTGTAAACCCCCCAAACTAGCCTACTAAAAGATGAGAGGCCACTTGGAAAGAGAGACTCAAATCATGCTGGCAGTTCCAGCCATACCAGCTACAGTCCTGCATGTGGCTAAGACTATTCAGCCCTCACCAAGCCATCAGCTGACCCTAGCCACATGAGGAAACTGAGGTCAGACCTCAGAGGAATGGGGTCAACCACAAAAACCGTGAAAAGGAAACCACTTTTAAGCTCCTCAAATCAGTTGAGATGGGTTTTATTTTGTTTTTGGCAAAGATAGATAACATTAAGTATTATGTAGGAGATCTAAGTTATTTATATTTAAAATCTAGGTGAATCTTCCACCAACCCTATCAGGCCAATACTATTAATGACACGTTACAAATAAAGAACTTGAAGGTCAGTGAATTTATGTAACTTGCTCAAGGTCACACAACAAAGCAACAATTTAAAAGCAGTTCTGTCTGGCATCAAGAACATATCACTCTGAGGCCAGGTGTGGTAGCTCAACCTATATTTCTAGCACTCTGGAAGGCTGAGGCAGGAGGATCCCTTGAGCTCAGGAGTTCAAGACCAGCCTATGGCAAAAGTGAGACCCTGTTTCTACTAAAAATAGAAAAATTAGCCAGGCATTATAGTGGGCACCTATAGTCCCAGCTGCTCAGGAAGCTGAGGCAGGAGGATCACCTGAGCCCAGGAATTTGAAGTTGCTGTGAGCTACGCTAATGCCATGCACTCTAGCCTGGGCAACAGAGTGAGACTCTGTCTTTCAAAAAAGAAAAAGAAAGAAAAAGGGAAAGGGGGGTTGTATGTATAGATGGGGCTTTCAAAATCCAATCCAGATTAATAGTATTATTTTTCTATATGAGATGGAATACTTTAGTTTTTAGAATTTCAAAGGAAAACAGTGCATACAGAAAAAAGGAGACAAATTTAAAATGCAATGAATTTATTTATTTGTGAATGAATATACACATATATCAATCAGTATCTTACATTCAGATATCAAAACAATTCAAAAAATACAATGCAATAATTTTTAAACAATGCATGACACTGACGTGTAAGATTCTCTACATAATTGTAAGAATCAATCCCATTGAGTTTCTCTGATACCTTCATTAACTTAGAAATCACTAACCATCATGCTCCCCTGGGCACTTGCCATTCTGGTATTTTGTTACAAGCCAGGCCACTTCCTCCAGGATCATTTCTTTTGTTTGGCTGCACCTGGATGAACTCAGGCAAATTAATTAATCGAAATCCCTGTAGGTGACAGGTTACACTCAATCCACTATTTACTGAGCACCTGCTAGCTACCTCCGTGCTCAGTTCTTTGGCAGAGACAAGCGTGGACCACCATCTGTAAGAAAGCCAAGAATGTATGTTAGGACTCAAACATGAGGTGAAAGATCTGACAACCGTTAGTGTGTCAGCTTTGGCCATCCATCCAGCAAATAATCATTTCAACTGACACACTGTGCTCACACATGCCCGTGAGTGTGAGTTATGATTGAAGGGAGTGTTTTGAAGCGTTCCCCATAATGGTGAGCAAATTGCTCTTTGCCAGCCTTCAGAGTTTCCCACCTGATTTCCACCTCTCATCCTACATCTGGAGGATTTTTAAAATCGGTTTCACACACTTAGAATATGTCTAAAATTGCATGCAAAACAAACTTCTGGATTAGAGACAAATGCCTTCACCCTCACTGCCGCTGAAAGTCCCTGTTCGTGGTTTTCAGCACCTACGTGCTCATAGCTTCCCTTTCTAGCCCTGATCCAGTTCCATCAGACATGCCTCATAATAAAACTGCTGATTGCCTTGGCAACACATCTATTTGCTAAAAGAGCAAATAAATTCGGAGATTTATTTCAGATTTTCTATCTTCCAGGTTCCTTACACTCATTTGGTAAATATTTTTTAAAAGCAATAGATATTAATAGCCTAGAAATAGTAACAGAAGATATTTCATGCGAGTTGACATTTATGAAGATGCTAGTTTTTTTTTTAATATGAATCAGTTCTAGTGTCATTAACGTTCTTCAATATTCTCCATTAAAATATTATCTCTGCTCTAACATTTAAACTATATTTAGTCTCTTACATCCTGAATTTTTTTGCACATTAGACTCTCTCATATAGGAATTCATAGATGATTAAATAAAGATTATTCTAAGGAAGACTTAATGTTAATTTGAAAATAAATCATTAGTGCTTGAAGCAATATAGTACATAAATCAAATAAAAATGCAAGTTTAGGCTCGGGGACCATAGCTCAGTGAGTAGGGTGCTAGCCACATACACCAAGGTGGCAGGTTTGAGCCTGGCCCAGGCCTGCTAAAACAACAATGACAATTGCAACAACAACAACAAAAAAAATAGCTAGACATTGTGGCGGGTGCCTATAGTCCCAGCTACTCGGGAGGCTGAGGCAAGAGAATTGCTTAAGCCCAAGAGTTTGAGATTGCTGTGAGCTGTGATGTAACTGTACTCTATGGAGGTTGACATAGTGAGACTCTGTCTAAAAAAAAAAAAAAAAAAAAAAAAAGCAAGTTTATAGCCGGGCATTGTGGCGGGCGCCTATAATCCCAGGTACTTGGGAGGTTGAGGCAAGAGACTCGCTTAAGCCCAAGAGTTGGAGGTTGCTGTGAGCTGTGATGTTACAGCACTCTACAAAAGGTGACATAGTTAGATGTCTCAAAAAAAAATGCAAGTTTAAAACACAAGAATTTATGCATTCTTATTGTATGTTCACAGCAAAGTAACTGTAGCCTCATAATTTGGTTATCAGTTATTTACATTTTACTTCAACATTCCTATGGTTTTGCCTTTTTTCTTTTATCAGATTCTGTTGGTCAATGATAAATGAAATGGACATGTTTTTAAAACTGAATCTAAACACTAAAAGGTAGCAGATCACAGAACAGCCAAATACCACTAAAGGATTTATAGCATTTTATTCCCAGGCTTCAACTTATTGGCTAGAAGCCACCTTTAACTGTTACCTCAGGATTTACCCACAGTTTAGGAAGTTAGGTAGGTGGCTTTCCCAAGAAATGAGAGTAACGTGACAGGACCTGTACTCTCTTGGAATGTAAGCCTATCTAGACTAGTTGGGGGCACAAGGCCAGAGTCTTCACACCTCCTTACCTTGTAATTAACTTTTACAATAGGAGTCTCATCCCCCAAAGGATCCTTCTAAGGAGTTTATGTGTTTATCTTACTTTCAAAGAGATTGTTCTACTGTCTCATTACTTTCTGTGAGTATTCCAAAATGAAGAACTTTATCAAGGTTTAGTTTGTCCTAATTTATAAGATATATCACACAGCTAATTAGTAAATTACCTAGAATACATAATATCTATGTGACTTTTTAAAAGATAAGTTATCACATATGGAAGCAAAACTCTGTGGAATTCAGATAGGTGGGGGGGGTAGGTAAATTCACACCACTTTACCTCACACACTTTTTGGGTGAAGGGCACACTTATAATTTTGACTTAAAATATAGAAAAGCAAAATGTGTACTCCTGTAACATTCTGAAATTAAAAAAAAAGATAAGTTATCAAAAGAGTTTGAAACCCTAATTATTAGTATTACTAATAGTAGTCGAGCACTCATTATATGCCAGGTAATGCTCTAAGTGCTTTCATGCATGATTCATTCATTCAATATATATACCTACTGTCTACCTCTTCCAGGTCTTGCAGAACAGCAATGGACAAAACAAAATCCCTTTTTTTTTTTTTTTTAAAGAGACAGAGTCTCACTTTTTCACCCTTCCTAGAGTGCCATGGTGTCACACCTCACAGCAACCTCCAACTCCTGGGCTTAGGCAATTCTCTTGCCTCAGCCTCAGGAGTAGCTGGGACTACAGGTGCCAGCCACAACTGCCAGCTATTTGTTGTTGTTGTTGTTGTTGTTGCAGTCTGGCCAGGGCTGGGTTCGAACCCGCCACCCTGGGTATATGGGGCCGGCACCCTACCCAGTGAGCCATAGGCACTGCCCCAAATCCCTGCCTTTGTGACGTTTACATTCCAACAGGGAAACAATCAACAATTAAATAAGTAAAATATAAAGTATGTTTGATGAGGATCAGTGCTCTGGAGATGAATTAAAAAGAGAAGGGAGTGATTGTGAATGTGTAAAAAATGCTCATTTAAATAAGTTCATATATGAGCAGAGACTTGAAGGAAGTGAAGGAGTCCAAAAGTAGATCTCTGGAGGAAGCTGAATTTTTTCTTTTTTTTTTTTTTGAGACAGAGTCTCACTGAGCTACCCTGGGTAGAGTTCCGTGGCATCATAGCTCACAGCAACCTCAAACTCTTAGGCTCAAGTGATCCTCTTGCTTTTGCCTCAGCCTCCTGAGTAGCTGGAATTACAGACTACAGACACTGGCCACAGAGCCTGCTAGTTTTGCTGTGTGGTTTTTTGTTTTTTTTAAGTAGAGACTGGCTCTCCCTTTGCTCAGGCTGATCTGAAACTCCTGAGTTCGGCCAATCCACTTGCCTCGACCTCCCAGAGTGCTAGGCTTACAGGCATGAGCCACTGTGCCAGCCTAAATATTTCTTATGTACTACTCATCGCTTAATCTCAACAACAACAACCCTATCTCATAGATATTTTAATTGCTCCCATTTCACAGATAAGAGAATGTAAAGAGGTATTATTATAAAAATATAAAGAAATTTGCTTACGGCCACAGTACTTACAAGGGGCAAGCTAAGGTCTGCACCCAGATCTTACTCAAGATCTTACTTACAAGATGTGCTTGTAATCACTTTGGTCTTACAAAATCACACAACTATCCAATAACAAGATTTTTATGTGCCCAATTATTGGTACCTACCCAATAGGATAATCAGTTATGACATCACATTTCAAAATAATTAATTCAAGAGGAAAAAAATATTTAAAGTTTGGCCCATTAAAATAAATAAATGAGGAACATAGCTCTCCTGGTGGAGTGATCTAGATGGAGGCAGAGCTGAACTTTAAGACATGTGCTCTCCAAGCACAAAAAATCAAGGGTTGCCCCAGCTGACTCTGTAGGGTTAAGTACTGAAATTGTCTTTCAAAGAAGCAGACTCTCTGATCTGCCAGAAGAGGTCCTGACCAGCGATGGAGGGAGAGGAAGGAGGGACCAGGATCAGAGTTTGTCAATGGAAGTCTCTATGATCACTTCACCTTCAGTTCCCCTTTCTCTTTTAAATTAAATCTCAGCATCACGGTTAGTTGTTTCCATCTGGCTACATAATTGAGCTTTACACAAGGTGTAATTTATCTCAAGACTGGTCCTGCTAGAGCGGAAGGAATTGATTCCAGGAACCTATATCCATATGGCTCCCACTCAGACACTACATTCTAGACATCCTTAGCCATATGGCTACTGAAACAGGGTGGCAGAACGGTCACCACTCTGTTGTCCAGGCTTTTAATCCTTTAATTTCCTCTCCACCCCCTGGATGCTCATGTAAAAAGGGAGGCCAAATACCTGCACATTAAGTGTGTGTGTAAGAGCTGAAGGGTATCGGTAGGAAAATGAGAAAAAGGGAATTCATGTTCTCCAGTTCTATGAATAAGTAGGATTTTGCTGCAATTCAGTGATCTGAGGGAAAGTGAACATACAAACCCAAGCCATAAAAGGGAAGATTATTTTACTTAATACCAAGAACAGATGTTTTTCCTTCAGCCTCTGAAGTTAAAAGAGCAAAATCAGGACTAGTGGCTTAGATTGTAAACTTTAAGGTGAAGGATTCTTTCTGTTGAGCTGAGCTCTCAGGTTCTAGGAGTCAACTACATGTTAAATATAATTAATAGCATGATAAATACAAGTTGGGGACGATTCCACTGAAAGTCAGAGGCCTCTTCCATAGGTCTGCTTACAAAGAGTTTGTCATAAAGAGGACTTAATCAACATTAGCAGAACTATTTAAAAAAAAAAAAGTATCACCTATTAAAAGCCAGCCGCTTCTTCAGAGCCTCTTACTGGGGTTTCTCTGTGTGGGTGTGTTCGTAAGAGAGGAGTGGGTGAGCAAGCCTGTACTGGGTACAGTTTGTGTATCTGCAAGAGAAAACAGAAGCTCTCAATGAGGAAGAACATATGTTTCTGGGACTGCATCTGTGCGAAAGTACACGGGCCTGAAGTTATACTACGAAAAAAGCTCTTTTTAAAGTGTTTTATTTCACACATGTCATCTTCCTGGCACGTTGCCCCCCGGGCTGCCCTTTCTGCCTGACCTTTCTCATCTTCAAGTCCAGGAAAACTATGCGATACGATTCCAACAGTCCGACAGAGCCTGACTAACCAGATATACTACTCACTTGGGGATCCCGGAGGCAAACTCAGTCCAAGATCAGAAGCGACGCCAGGGCGCACCTGCCTGGAGGGCAGCCCCTCCCCCACCGGGCGGATATCATATCCTTTCCAAGAGCCGGGCAGAGGCACAGCGAGGAACCCAGAGCCGGACTCGGCCCTGCCAAACAGAATCCGAGATGACTCTGACTAAGTGTGCGACCCCGGGCGGACCGCGCACCTGTCCCCGCCTCCCGGTGGGCGGGCCCAGCTCGCCAGGTGTCGGCGCGCGCGGAGGGCCCCACCCCCGCGCCCCGGGCCTGAGTGCGCGTGCCCGGCCAGAGCCCCGCCCCCGCCCGGGGGAGGCTGGGCTCGCGGCTCCGGAGGCCGCGCTCCCCGAGGCCACCGCCTCTCTCCGGCGAGGGGGCGGGGACGGGGGCGGGGCCGGGGGCGGGGGCGGGGCGGGGCTCCCTCCGGCGCCCCCAGCTCTGTGGCGGCTTCGCGCTCGGGTCCTGCGGTAGGCTAGCGCTCAGTCGTCCCCTCCGGCCCCATGGCAGCCCCCGGCTCTCCAGCCGAGTGCGGCTACATCCGGACCGTCCTGGGCCAGCAGATCCTGGGGCAACTGGACACCTCCAGCCTGGCTTTGCCCTCCGAGGCCAAGCTGAAGCTGGCGGGGAGCAGCGGCCGCGGCAGCCAGGCGGTCAAGAGCCTGCGGATCCAGGAGCAGGTGCAGCAAACCCTGGCCCGGAAAGGCCGGAGCTTCGTGGGCAACGGTGAGTGGAGCCCCGCCTCTCGCCTGGCCGCCGACCCTGCCCCGGCCCCTTCTCCCCCCTCCGTCTGCCTCGTCGCCCGCCTGGCTGTGTGGCTGCGTTCCGGGCGTGCGGGACCTGGGGTTCTGCCCACCTGTTGCTCGCGGTCCCTTTGTATGACTCGGACCAGCCTATTTGGGGGAAAGAGTCTCCATAACGTCTTACTCAGCTTTGTCAGACACGTATCCCTATATATTAACTACACATATTATCCGTGTTAAAGAACTTAGTCCAAAATTTCGCCCCTCTCTTTGCTTACTCTGTCCATGCCCGCCCCCATCCCTGCAGGTACTGGGGACTTAATCTGGGGGGTCCAGAGAGCAATAAACACTTCAGGATTCCTTGCAGAATTTTGGGGTTCATGATCATTTTCCTGGGAGAAAGCGCCCGTAGCTTATGTTATATTTTTAAAGAGTCTCTGACTTCCATAAATACTTTGAAAAAGAAAACTGAAAGGACTGGCGCTTCTGCAACCTGTAAACTGAAATTAGGCTGCTTCTCCCAGCTACTTCGGAGCCCTCCACCCAGGCAGTGTACTGGGCGTGTGGTGGATCTAGGAAGTGAACAAATGGGTAGGGGGCTTTGGTGCAGGGCACAACCGCCGGCTGGTCGAGGAGGAAGAGCATGGAACTTTGGCGGGACTGGCAAGAGTCCTGCCCGCGTTAGCTGCTCCAGGCTCTTGAGCGCTGGCTTTGCAATGCAGGCGTGGGTCCGAGGCTGGTGTGTCTAAAAAATTAAACTTGGAGGTGAAAGAGATGTAAACACACACATCCACACGCATGTACATTATAGTAGTGAGTGATAAGGGAGGTGGAAGGGGAAGATGGTGGCAAACGGGATGTAAAAAATTAGAGATGTATCCTTTTCTTCCCTGCTAAACGTGGGTGATCACTTTTGTTTTAGTTATTTGTGTGTTTCCATTACCAAAGTACTATAAGCTCATTATAGCAAAAAAGAAGTGGAAAGAAACTGAACAATTAAATTGAGATACCAGTTTTGTTTCCTGCAATGTCAAAATGTTTTTGTGGGAAGTAACTTGGGCAATGTTGAATGTAGAACCCATTAGGAAAATAGAAAAGTGCTAACAGGCCAGACCACAGATTTAGAACAGCAGAGCCTAGGAGGCTACACTGTTTTTAATTTGTGTTTAAAAAAAAAAAAAAATCCTAGACTTGGCAGCTGTTATTCAGTGGTTAGGGCACCAGCCACATACACCAGGGCTGGTGGGTTCAAACCCAGCCTAGGCCTGCTAAAAAACAAACAAACAAACAAAAACAGTGACAACTACAACAACAACAACAACAAAAATATCTGGTGTTGTGGGGGGTGCCTGTAGTCCCAGCTACTTGGCAGGCTGAGGCAAGAGAATCACTTAAGCCCAAGAGTTTGAGGTTGCTGTGAACTGTGATGCAGGGCACTCTACCTATGGAGGGTGACATAGTGAGAGTATGTCTCAAAAAAAACACCCAAAAACCTAAAATATCAGGCATTCAGTGTTTATACACCTGAAAGGTAAAGAGATGATGTTCAGTGATTATAGCTAATGTAACCAAGTATTTATTGTGTGCCAAAAACCAGGCAATGTGGTTTGCATTTATCATATTATTTATATATTTAAAAAACACCTTATAAGCTAGGTATTTTTTTTTTTAAGAGAAAGTCTCATCTTGTCCCCCTGTGTAGAGTGCTGTGGCGTCACAGCTCACAGCAACCTCCAGCTTTTGGGCTTAGGCAATTCTCTTGCCTCAGCCTCCCAAGTAGCTGAGACTACAGGGATCCACCACAATGCCCAGCTATTTTTTTTTGCAGTTTTTGCAGTTTGGCCGGGGTTGGGTTGGTATATGGATCTGGCGCCCTACTCACAGAGCCACAGGCACCACCCTTAAGCGAGGTATTTTAATCCCCATTTTACAGAAGAGGAAAGTAAGCAGTTAAGACAGAGTTTACAGTCTCCCAAACCTGAATTTATAAACCCCTTATCTGTTTTATTATTAAGTTTTTTTATTATTAATAAAAGTGGGACTTATTAGACCCTGAGCATCTCTGTGGCCTGTCCCTGTTTTTCTCTAAATAAAATTGAGGATGTTCTGAGAGTATGGGGAGGTCTAGACAACACAGAACAGCCTCAGTACATTGGGGAAAAGACCAGCAGAATCAGTGCCCCCCATTTATTCTCTGCACCACAGGTTTAAAACCAATCAAGCTTCCTCTGTTTGGGGGACACACTGGATGCAAGTTAGATATTCTGTTTTATCCTTTGGGAATGGCCATCCAGGAAAAGCAACCAGAAATCAGTTCAATAAATGGGAGGAATAGCGCTGTGCGCAGAAGGAAAAGGAATGTTGCTAAGCATTTATTATGTCCCTAGCCCTGTTCCAGAATCTTCATGTGTTTGCGTTTCATTCTACCCTTAAAATAAATATGGAGACATGAGAATCCATTTCACCTATGATGTATGGTCCTGTCAACATTTGTTGAAAGTTTCATCTCAACCCCACACATGATCTGTCTTCTCTACAACATAGGTGTGTTAACTACTTGGTGAATTCAGCAGCCCTCGAATGAGTATGCTCTTCATGGAGGTGCTGAATTAAACGCGCTGACTCTGCTTGCTTTAAAGCAAGAAATTCAAAGTCTGAAAAAGGAAGCCTACCTCTAGAAAAATACATTACCAAATAAAAAGTAGTAAGTGACCTCAAAGAACAGGTAACACATTGTGGAGTTTAGAAGTAAAAGTAACTCCAAGCTGAGGAAAAGTTGAAAAGCTTCATGGAGAAATGGGCTCTTTAGATCTCAAAAATTCAGTAGGATTGGACTTAGGGAGGTGATTGGAGAAAAGAGCATACTAAGAGGGAATGGAATGAATATTTTATAGTTCACAGAGTTGATATGGTAGAACAAAGGGAACTATCTCGGTGCTTCTGCAATAATGCTTAGGGCAACTACCTGAGTGGCTCTTCCAACCAAGGAACAAAGCCTTTGAAATATTTTGATTACAACTGCAGCTTCCCAGCAAGCTGAAATACACTTTGCAGCCTACACAGAAGTGCGAATCAAGCAGAGAGATAAGGCAGCAAACAACACCTACTTACTTTAAAGCCTCAGCTTTCTGAGACTCAAAAAGGAAATCGGCTTCAAAGGAATTTAACATTAGCATGCCATGGAACAATTACCAGGGGTGGTTCATTATAAGTCATTTAATTAAACTTCTTTGAATAGGTCTGGGGGTTCGGGATGGCTGTATTATTTTTATTGTTTCCATATTACTACCCTGTCTCTAAAGTTGAAATAGACAAATAATTATTGAGACAGGGCTGGTCTGGAAAGAATCCTGTATCAACATGAGAAATTTCAGGAAGACCCTGATGTTAACTGCCATTAGCTGCAGAGCCCTTGGAGAATTCGGAATTGTTGACAAGCCTGGAAGTTTGAGGCTGCAGATAATCTGCTGAGAACAGAGATGAGATAAATGTGGCTATTTTGTTGATAAATACCTAGAAAGAGTTGTTAACTCTTTGACTTCTTTCTAATACCTTAATATGGGTGTGTAGTTTTTATAATAAGTCATTCAGTGACTTTTGGTGTTTTTTAAACTGTGTCAAACATTTTAAAGTTGGTGTAACCCTGTGTAGAGGGCAGAGGTTCATAATAGCATTTTCAATAAACCTGTATTGTTGCCAACATTTAAAATCCTTTTCTAAAAGTTACAGAGAAGACATTTAAAAATTGCAAAAGAAAAATCGTCCATATCCTATTTATTGTGCTTGTCTCGAAAATAAGTACTTTACTTTTTGCACAATTTCTCTTGGGTGCCAAAGTAGGAAAAAAGTCATATGTCCTACTTAAAAAATGCTACTTAAAAAATGTAGTGACCAATCTCCTAATGGAATTGATAACTTCTTTGGAAATCCACCTTAAAACTTGGGACGTACTATTTATCTAGATGATTTCTCTGGTAAAGCTGCTTTGAATGTCTGTGATCAGAGTAAATTCTGAAGACAGGACTGAAAATAGGGTCAGGGTAACAAGAAAAGGCGATGATGGGTGGAAGGTACTGACCTGCCCAGGTAGAATCCAGTGCGTGTCCCACCCAGGAAATAATGTACCAATCCCTGACCCTTTAAATCCTCATCCACCATAGCCCACGTGTGGAATTCCTTTCCAATTTCACCCCACCTGCACCCAATAAAGACCACATCGCCCACACAGAGCCAGGACTCTGTTTCCCATTCATTTTCTTGCCTCGGAATAATCTTTCATCGTTGGCTCCCTAACCACTCAGGCAGTTAATAGTTGCTACCATAAAGAGAATACAAATTAAAAGTTAGACATTGTTTAAATTCAGTATGAATTATTTGTTTGCCAAAAAGGAATTTCTTGGAATGAAGCAATTCTGGGAGGAAGATGGCTAGTCATTCAGAAAGTAGGAGGGATTAGGGCAAGTGGCTGGAGGGAGGGCAATTGGTGGGATCTCACCTACTGTGCACTGTATGGGGGGTTCCAACATGCCCCCTGGGTGAAGGGCTCAACTCCAACTTGAACTTTACCTTAGAATTGAAAACAATGTGTTCTAAAAGTTTGTACCCTCATATTAATTTGAATTTTTTTTTTAAATAAGAAGGATCAGAAAAGGGAGAAAAACAGTTAGATGGTGGGTTATGGCCTTGCTGTTCTGACTATAAGCTGTCAGTAGCACCATGCAATCTACTGTACCTGCATGGTTGCCTAACATAGCCTATGGGCCAATTTTTGTTCAAAGTTTAGCAAGATGAGTGTAGTAAGTGAAAAAAAAAAAAAAAAAAAGTTTTTTTTAAGAAATATTTCTGGGTTGGCACCTGTAGCTCAAACGGCTAAGGCGCTAGCCACATACACCAGAGCTTGGTGGATTCAAATCCGGCCCAGGCCTGCCAAACAATGACAACTACAACCAAAAAATAGCTGGGCATGTGACAGGCACCTGTAGTCCCAGCTGCTTGGGAGGCTGAGGCAAGAGAATCGCCTAAAGCCCAGGAGTTGGAGGTTGCTGTGAGCTGTGACAGAACGGCACTCTACACAGGGTGATAACTTGAGGCTCTGCCTCAAAAAAAAAAAAAAATACTTCTGATTATAATTTGTCAAATAAAATAGAATGATAAGAAAATGATTACAAAAATAACTTCACATCCCTATAAATAGTGAGGAAATGTCTTTTTTTCTTTAAGTTTAAATTTTTTTTTTTTTTTTTAGGTTAATTTGAGGGTACAAAGAATTAGGTTACAATATTTGCATTTGTTAGGTATAGACCCTATTGTAGTTGTGTCCCAACCCACATCTTTATGGGTGAAGTTTTGAGTAAGGGTGTGGTAAGGATGCTTCAGAATGAATGGACTGTAAGAAACCACAAAGCTACGGAGTAACAGTTTGATTATAAAAGTATATTGTTCTGCTCACAGATAAGATGCAGGAAATTACCTTCAGGAAAATAGGGCTGTGCACTCAAATTTTTTAAAAGATTGTTAAAGGGATGGGCTTGTTGGTTGGTACCTATAATTCTAGCACTCAGGGAGACCGAGGAATCCAAGACTGCCTGAGTGAGACCCCATCTCTACTAAAAACAGAAAAATCAGCTGGGTGCTGTGGCAGGCACCTGTATTCCCAGCTACTCAGGAAGCTGAGGCAGGAGGATTGCTTGAGCCCAGGAATTTGAGGTTGCTGTGAGCTATGACGATACCACTGCACTTTACCCAGGGTGACAGAGGGGGACTCCATCTCAAAATGGATGAATGACTGTTAATGTTATCTGTGCCCTGTTCTATTAGTTCCACTGTCCCGGGAACAGAGGGTAGCTCACTTGGATTAGCTATAGGTATTTATTATTCAGATTGACTCATTCTTCTAAAGCAGTGTGTTTCAATTTTTTTTTAGAGACAGAGTCTCCCTTTGTCACCCTTGGTAGAGCGCCATGGTGCCACAGCTCATAGCTCTGGGGCTTAGGCGATTCTCTTGCCTCTGCCTCCCGAGTAGCTGGGACTACAGGCGCCCACCACAACACCCAGCTATTAATTTTTTTTTATCTCATAGCACACGGGAACCTATAGTTAAACTCCCTGGCACACTTAAATTATGTTGATAAAAAAAGGGGGGGGTAGTGCCTGTGGCTCAAGAAGTAGGGCACTGGCCCCATATCCTGGAGGTGGTGGGTTCAAACTCGGCCCTGGCTAAAAACTGGAAGGAAAAAAAAAAAGTGTAAAAAAGAGAATAAACTTACTGTGCTTTGAACTTCTTTCAAAAATAATTTAATTAATGATCTTTTAAAAATATTACAGTACAACTAAGATCCTCTCACAGAACAGTGATTGAAAATCACTGTCCTAAAGTGTCATTTAGATACTGGTTTTAAAATGTTTCTCATTTACTAAAATAAGAGTATACATACTTACATTATTTTATCTTTACATAAATTTAACATTGATTTTACAATAAAATTGAATTTCTGATGTGATCAATAAAGGTTATTAAAAGCTTTTATTTTTCTGAAAGAACAGACTTTTTTTTTTTTTTTAAGTCGGTAGAGTGTTATGGCATCACAGTTCACAGCAACCTCAAACTGTTGGGCTCAAGCGATCCTCTTGCCTCAGCCTCCCCACTAACTGGGACTACAGGCACCTGCCACAATGCCCAGCCCAGCTAATTTAGAGACAGGGTCTCGTTCTTGCTCAGGCTGGTCTCAAACTCTTGAGCTCAAGTAATCCACCCACCTTGGCCTCCCAGAGTGCTAGGATTACAGGCTGAGCCACCGGGAGCAGCAAGAACAGGCATATTATTGGCAACCTATGAATGATAGTAATGAAATAAAGTATGTTGCTAAAACCTCTGGCATTTATAAATCTGACTTGATTTATATGTCCTACCGTGCATATAAAATTATTTGGTTCCATTTCAGATGATATTCAAGAATTTTAAATTATACAGTCTTGAGACAAATGTTAGACTCCAGCTATTTTGTACATGTGTACAAATGTATGAAGATGAATACCATATTCCTCCTGGGAAAGCAGGTAACAAGTGGAAAGAGAGTAAATTAAAAGAAAACTTAATCTTTCTGTTAGAGTAAGCCACCTTGCTCCTCTGACTTACTAGAGAAATACTTTAAGTATTTCTTCAAAAAAAGTTCTTATGTAATTGAAATATTAAAAATCTATTGTGTAGGTGGCACTCATAGGGCACCATATGAGTAGGGTGCCTCCATATGCCGGAGGTGGTAGGTTCAAACCCAGCCCTGGCCAAAAACTGCAAAAAAAAAAAAAAAAACCATTGTGTATCTTCTATTTAATGCCATCAATGATGATAAGATAATGGGACATAAAAACAGCTGTAATGTTCTTGCAATAAAGTACTTAAAGGCAAATTTGGGAACTCAATATGCAGGCCTAGGTAAAAATATACACTTGGAAAAAAGAATCTTGAGCATTTGAAAACACAACCTACCATTACCATTAAAAGAGTCCACATATTTATACTATTTGTGGAATAACGTGCTTTAGGCTTAACAATATTAGTTAGCAAACATGTTCATAATCAAAGTTCTACAATTCCTGGATTTCCAGAAGAAAATGTTGCTCATTAGAAGCTCTGTGGATTATTTCCCCTGAATCTTAACTCTCACTAACAAATTCATGGGCTGGGGCAGGGAGGATCACATTAAAGATTATTAGTTCTTGATTACCTTTTTTCATCAAAGGGCAAAAACACATTAGAACTCTCCTTGAGAAATAATATGAACTTATTATGGACCACCAACATACTACAGCTAAATGTACAAGCCATACAGATAGAAGAATGATAGTAAACATGTTATCCAAATATAAAACCAACCTTGTCCAAATGAACACATTGAGCTTCTCTAATAACTTAGAAAGCTTGCCTATATATATATATTGTTGGGGTTTTTTTGTTTGTTTTTTTTTTTTTTTTGCAGTTTTTTGCCCAGGGCTGGGGCCGGTTCCCTACCCCTTTGAGCCACAGGCGCCACCCTAAAGCTTACCTATATTTTTTGGGAAGCAACTTTCTTCCTCTTCATATACCCAGAAGGAAAGAGGAACAATACACAATATTTGAGCACTTTCCATCCACTGCAAGGTAAAAGCATGTATGTAACTACCATCCTCACATTTTGGCTGAACTCTGGTAAGCCACAGGGATGTCTGCCTGAAGGATTCAGTGCAAACTGAATTTGTGTAACTGAGATATTTCAAATGTACAAGCATTCTGACTAATCAGCAATTAACTTATCAAGGGCTGATGCTGGCCTGTGCTAGAAGTGGTAATGTAAGATATGAGTCTGTCAAAAAGGTAAAAACCTCCCGCTTTGATCTGGCCCCACTCCAACCTGTTCTCCACATAGCTACTAGAGAATGAACTCTGTAAAATCTGATTGCATCCTTTCCTGATTAAAATTCCTTCAGTTTCTTGATGTAATCTATGGGAGTAAAACCCTCATTCAACATGGCATTCCAAGTCCTGCCCTATCCAATGCCTGCAGCTTCTCAAACTTCATCCCTATCACAGATTCCCCTGCTGCCGGCCAAACACACACTGGCAATTTATCTTGCTTAGTTCTCCTACTCTCTCCCACCCTCCTCTGCTCCTTAGCCTGTTAACTCTTACGTGACTCTCAAAATGCATCTCCCTCTGTCCCCTTATAGGTAGCCTTCCCTCACCCTTCTCCTCCCTCTCATATTTTAGAGGGAGATCTTAAATGCAAGTTAAAGAATTTGGTAATTGTGAGTCACAGAAGATGTTTCAGCATGAGAGAAACATGAAAAGGGTTTTGTGAAAATATATTTGGTGGGTTTAAATTAGGGCCAGGGCCAGGTGCAGTGGCTCACGCCTGCAATTCCAGGAGGCTGAAGTGGGAGGATCCCTTGAGCTCAGGAGTTGGAGACCAGTCTGAGCAAGAGTGAGACCCTATCTCTACTAAAAATAGAAAAAATGGCCTGGCATTGTGGCTGGCACCTGTAGTCCTAGCTACTCTACTCGGGAGACTGAGGTAGGAGGGTCCCAAGAGTTTGAAGTTGCTGTGAGCTAGGCTGACACTGTGGCACTGTAACCTGGGCAACAGAATGAAACACTGTCTGAAAAAATAAATACATAAAATCAAAATAAAGTCAGGCCCTTAGTTTGAATCCGTTGGGAGGGGTTAGCCTTTAGCCTGGGCAGGTAAGAGGCTGGGACCATGTGGCTTTCTGAGTCTTTGAGTCCTTTTGACTGAATCCAAATTTTGCAGAACAAATCCTTTTAATTAAAAAAAAAAAAAAAAAATTGTTCTGTAACAGAAAAGAATTTGTTCCGTGAAGTTTGGATTTGCTCCAGGGGCCACGCTTGGGGATCGAGAGGGCCGCATGTGGCCTTGAGGCTGCAGGATCCCCACCCTGCCACTGGAAGAATATAATTGCTTGGGAGTCATTACAAAGAAAAGCTGGTGTGAGTTGGTTTTGTTTTTGTTGTTATTGTTGTTGTTTTTTTGAGACAGAGCCTCAAGCTCTCGCCCTGGGTAGAGTGCCATGGCGTCACAGCTCACAGCAACCTCCGATCCTGGGCTCAAGGGATTATCCTGCCTCAGCCTCCCAAGTAGCTGGGACTACAGGCGCCCGCCACAACGCTGGCTATTTTTTGGTTGCAGCCGTCATTGTTGTTTGGTAGGCCCGGGCTGGATTCGAGCCTGCCAGCTCAGGTGTATGTGGCTGGCACCTTAGCCGCTTCAGCCACAGGTGTTGAGCTCTGGTGTGAGTTTTTTAAAGCAAAAGATAATTTGTGAGTTTTGTAAATTTATTTTTTTGACTCTCTTTTGAGTATAACATGATGTTTGTCATTGTAGTTCCAAAATCTTATAAGTAATCATTATGAGATGTCTCAGCAAATGAATTATCAGGAATCCCAGAGCAAAGAGACGGGAATTAATAGATTTAGACATTTGTAGGATATGTCTATTTAATACTTTACCAAGATGCTAAATTACCAGTTTATAATCATAAATTCTGACACCTCAAACAAATTATGGCATAGACACCTGTGCTATAAAAGGTTCTTTTAATATGTATTTTTGTGGTTATCTAGAACAGTATTTTTAGGATTGCTCCCAAAATGCCATTGTTATGCCCAGATCACGAAGTCCCCAAAGACCACCAGGGAGCCGATTCTGATGCAAAAGCAAAAGAGCCATTTTATTGCAGGCTCGAGCTTGGGCTCCCAGGGACTCTGCTACAACGGGGTATTTTATAGTGTAGCACAGTAAAGTGGCCGTATACAATTTAAACAAAGGGACTGCTTCTGGATTGGCTGCCACTGGTCCTGCCACATGGCCCACTCCAGAAGGCAGTTTCTGATTGGAGGCCAGTGACTCAAGGTGGAAAACCAGCAACTCATGGTGACTCATCAGTTTGGAACAACATGGCTGACAAAATGTAAAATGGCATCGGTCTAGTTCTCTCACCATAAACTGGTATATCTAGAGGATAGTTCTCAAACTGCATAGGGAACTCCTGAAAGGTAAGGACTTCCAGTGGCTGGTATAAGGCATGCGTGATAATAGCCACTGACTAGTCAGCCACACACTGGCACATGTAGTGTGTACCCCACTCTTCAAGGGGAACTGGGCTCTCCTTGGCATATTCAACTCTGTAAGAACTCAGAGCTAGTACTTTCCAGCACATACCTCAACATTGAGTTGTTTCTCACAGTGTATTATGTCAGTTGTGTTAACGCATCACAAAGTACAGCACTGCAAATATTTTTGTTGAATTTTCAATAATATAAAACATTATTAGACTTTGATCTGCTTTAAAACAATTCTCCACCATAGTTTTCTAAACCAACAGAGACCATTCATTTCTTAGCCTAATCAAATGCTTACCTGGGCTGTATACAAGATATGGAATTGGGGTTTTTATAAATATCTTGTCTTTTTTTTTTTTTTTCTTGGAAAGTAAAGAATAGAAGATCAAAGAAGTATTATTTTAAAGTATTTTTAAAAGTATATAACTACATGAGACAGCAAACTAATACAACCCCTTTGGAAAGAAATGGAGAATCCTCAAGGAACTCAAACTAGACCTCCCATTTGATCCTGTAATCCCATTACTAGGCATCTACTCAGAAGAATAAATCATTTTATCATGAGGACATTTTCACTAGATTGTTTATTGCAACTCAATTTGCAATCGCCAAAATGTGGAAACAACCTAAATGCCCTCCAACCCAGGCATGGATTAACAAGCTGTGGTATATGTACACCATGGAATACTATTCAGCCACTAAAAAAGATGGAGACTTTACATCTTTTGTGTTAACCTGGTTGGAGGTGAAACACATTCTTAGTAAAACATCACAAGAATGAGAAGCAAGTATTCAATGTACTCAACTGATATGGAGCCAGTAGACAATCTAATGCATGCCCACATAAGAGAAAAATTCAAATCAATTCCAGGTTGGGGGCAGGGGGGGAGATAAGAGAGCAGGGAAAGGGAGGAGAAATGGGTATGGAGAAAAAAAGAAAAAAAAAAGATTTTAGCATAGAACCTCAATAAATGTTAAAAATAAGGAAAAGAACAAACAAAAATATATAACTACAGGTAACTGAATCCTGTATTATGTACTAGCACATGCAAAACACCAACTCAGGAATACTAATAGGTGTGTGGACCTTGATAAATCTTGACATAGATCACACTTTCTTTTAAGCTCCTACTTTTGTTAGTGAGTTTAAGGAGCCATTCAGATATGAGTTGCTATAAAAATACCTCTTAATACCTTTCTTTTTTGGGGAGGGGGACAGTCCCACTTCGTTACCCTGGGTAGAGTGTCATGAGGTCATAGCTCACAATGACCTCAAACTCTGGGACTTAAGCAATACTCTTGCCTCAGCCTCCCAAGTTGCTGGGACTAGCTGGTACTACAGGCACCTGCCACCATGCCTGGGTAGTTTTTCAATTTTTAGTAGAGATGGGGTCTCACTCTTGCTCAGGCTGGTCTCCAACTCCTGAGTTCAGGCAGTCCACCTGCCTTGCCCTCCCCCAGTGCTAGGATTACAGGTGTGAGCCACTGCACCTGGCCTCTCCTAATAATTTTCAAAATGCCTTGTCTGAAGTAACATTCCCCCAACTTTAATGTAAGCAGTTAAATGTTAAGATTTGCAGAGAATATGAGCCATTCCTACTTAGAGATTGCTATAGAAAGACCAAATTCAGGAAGATAAGCTTTTAGATGTTTAGGCTCTCTTTCCATCCAGAATACCATCCTAACTCCACACTGTAAGGACTATTGCTTGTGGTTGTTAGCAGTATTCAATGTAGTGTTTAAATCAAAACCTGCTGATTCCTACCTGTATTCACACCTATTTTTCTGGGAACCTCTTCACATACCTTCATTTCCCAAAATCCTTCCTTTAGAGGGTGCTGTGAACCAAATCACCTTTTTTCTCTTTTCCTTTTTGAGACGAAGTCTCACTTCATTGCCCTTGGTAGAGTGCTGTGGCATCACAGCTCACAGCAACCTCAAACTCTTGGACTCAAGCGATTCTCTTGCTTCAGCCTCCCAAGTAGCAGGTGCCCACCACAACACCTGGCTGTTTTTTGAGACCGAGTCTTGCTCTTTTTCTTTCTTTCTTTTTTTTTTTAACATTATTCAAATTAATGTAAGGAACAATATTTAGCTTACATTGTTCTCACTTCCAGGGCAAAGTTCCATTTGATCTCACTCTTGCTCACACTCTGGTCTCAAACCCGTGAGTTCAGGCAATCCACCCACTTTGGCCTCCCAGGTGATAGGATTATAGGTGTAAGCCAGTGGGCCCGCCCCCAGTCACCTTTTTTTTGTGACAAAGTCTTACTCTTTTGTGCTGGGTAGAGTACCATGGCATCATCATAGCGCACAGGCAACCTTAACTCCAGGGCTCAAGTGATTCTCTTGCCTCAGTTTTCCTATTTTTAGTAGAGACTGGAGTCTCACCCTTGCTCAGGCTGGTCTCAAACTTCTGAGCTCAAGCAATCCACCTCCCTTGAGGCATGTGCCACCTTGCCCAGCAACCAAGTCACTTTTAAACCAATCTCAGAGAGTTCTAGAAAATTAAAAGATACTTTCCTGAAGCAGACCATATAATGGTTTTGTTTAGTAGTTCTCTAGCACCTGCTTCCATAAGGGAAGCTGTAATTGAATTTTTATGATCAGATCTAGTTAATGGAGCTACAACAGAAGATTTGCTATTTGATTTCATAAAATGTGTTAAATTTAACCAATTAGGTAATAAAGCTGTTCACAAAACTGTGATTATGGAGATCAACGGTGTTTTTAACCCTAACAACAATCTATTATTTTGTCAATATTAGCATAGATGACCAAAAACAAAGATATTTTTCTCCTATCAGATTCTTAGGGATTATATCATTCAAATGAACATTCAGACCAGCAAAGAGAAAAAATTACATTGTTCTGTGAGATCTACATCCTGCAATCTTCTGAGTAATTCACGATCCTTATACCTTCAAAACTAATCACCCTATAGTTACCCCTACCCCCACAATTGCTTTGACCTGAATTGCCTGTTAGTTGAGAAGGGTGGAGTTTAAAGTTGCTCTGCAACTACCTATTTTATTTCCCATAAAATGTCCATGGTGTTCTCAGGAGAAAAGGTTTAGATAATGTTGCCTGAATCATTATTAATTTGAAATGTTCCCTAGTATATCATCACCTTCTTTAAGAATCATCAAAAGCACATTATGCACTGTGCAAGGGAAATGAATAGCTGGACAACTCACAGTAATGTCATCGTGATCTTCAGTGGCTGGGTCAGTCAAAAACAGAAAGAGTCAAATCCAACACCAGTGGTAAACTTAATAAGCAAAAAACTCTGAGCTACAACACAGTGTAAAGGATGCACACTAGTTTATCCCTCTGTCTAGGACAGATTGATTCATTTAAAAAATATGAAAAACAAATTTTTGTGACCCGAATTCTATTTAAAAACCGTATCTCATGTTTCCATATTGCTTTTGTAGAAATGATGTATTTGGCTATAGGTTGCTAGGTTTATGGCTGAGACCCCTATAACTAAAGACAGATTAGCAAGAGAAAAGTACACAAAATGTATTTAATGTAAATTTTACATGACATGGGAGCCTTCAGTCATGAAGACCCAAAAACCAAAGAAAGCTGCATAATTTTTGGACAGACATGCAGAAGAATGATTGGACAAAGAGGGGCAGGATCTAATGGTAATAAACTGGAGGAACTTAGCAAGGCCTGTTCTTCAGATTCTTCCTTGTGTGACATTCCATTCCTCCAGGTAAAGGGAGGACCCCTCTGGAATGAGAGCTTGGTGACCTAATTCAGGAGAAAGTTAGCTCGACTTTTATATTGTCTGCTTCAGGGAAGAAAGGAGGAAGAGGCAGGTGAATTCCCACTTCTGCTGTTCCCTCAAATGCCAACGTGCCATATTTGGGGATGGCCTGTCCTGAAACCCATCACTTTACAATTTTTAAAGTATTTAAATGCATGATTTCTGGGTAAAGTACTTAAATGCAAACCTCTTTCTCAGAAATTTTATTAGTAGCTGGAATTACAGGAAACAGGCATCTAAGTCATCTGTCCAGACACACACGAAATAGTGGAATACTGAAAGCGTCACAGCAAGTCTACTGATTTCTTCCATTTAGGGAAGACACTTGCCTCCTTCAATTGACAGCTTGATAATTGAAGTAAACAAATGCTTTGAATTAGAGTCACACCTTAATTTTCAGTGTAAGAAAATCTGGATTTTCATGTTAGATTTATTTATAACAAGGTGCACCTGTGTGCATAATATGTTTGTTTGATTTCTTCTACTTTCTGAAAAGGACATGGCCAAGCTATTTTGTATGTTCAACAGACATGTTATTCTCTCACTGAACAGAAAATAAAGACTTGCCTTAGTGAGATTTTATTCCATCTGATTAATATTTAGTTTTTTTATTCCACCAAGTCTAACATTTCTTTAAAATCTTAGAACACAGCTCATTAATTCACGTTTAATCCACCATACATAATGGGGTCCTCAAATTGATCTCAAACTCATGACCACCTAGGCAAATCAATCTGCACTATTTGTTGTTTGAGATTGGCCATTGAACGAGAGAAACCATTGATTGTGCCAAACTGCAGGTTGAATATCAGAAGTCTTGTATGTGTATTCCGTAGGAGGAGACGCTATGATTTAAAAAAAAAAAATTGATCTCATTTACTTTCCTGTTTCCAGCTGTTTAGTTATTTTGAGCAACATTAATCTAGTCTCAGTTCATTCACCTGAAAACTGAAGAAGCAGCTTCCCCATAAGAACTTATGTTGGCAAATGTAAAGAATTAATATTTACAGAGTGTTTGGAATTGTCCAGGTGAAGATTCTAAAAGAAAGAAAATAATTGGTTTTAGTCTTTGTATAAAAAACTATGATGCTTTGATAATCCTTCCAGGGTGGAACCCAGAATTCAAACCTAGGCTATTAAATCTGTCTGCAATGTAAAGCAAGTAATTTAAGTTTCCCTGTTTATAAGCGGAGGTGATAATAGCTGGGGTCTGCATCACAGAATATTGTAAAGAAACATAAAATAATTTGAGCTACTTAAAGGAAATATATTGAAATGTGAGAAGTCTATGTAAGTTGCTTTAAAAAGCCTTAAAACTACAGCAACAGGGTAAATGTTTAATGTGAATTAAACATATTAATTCAACAAATCAGATTGTGAAACTCACTGATTAATTAGCTATTTGATAGGATATATTTTTTCACTGGGTCCTGTCCAAAAATTCTTATATATTCTAAAAATCTTTGCAAGAATGTCAGCATAAAGATGGAAGCAGCCTTCTATTAACTGTCCCTGAATATCTGTCTACTGCTGGAAATAGGGCAAGGGTAGTATTCCAGGTGATGGTGGGCTAGAAGGACCCCATTTGCAAAAAATTTTCTCGAATTCCCCAAATTGTGTTTTCCTTATCTGCCATGTTATTGTAGAATAACAGGAATGAATGATTTCACCCATTCTAGATTGTCCCTGGCTTAAATATATTCAATTTTCATATGATGTAGAATTTTGAACATGGATACTCCTAAACTAATTTTTAAAAAGACAGTCAGTTGGATTTCTTATGCATCAGCTGACAGTTTTCTGCCTGGTCATAGACAAGCCTTGTTTTATTGGGGGTGGGGGTGGGGGGTAGAGGTAGTTTGAGACTCTCCCCTATGCTTCCCCCTTTCTGCACATTCCAAGGGCTGAGGGCACCTGGTACCCAAATTCTTCAGGATTAGAAACTTTTGTCCCTTCCCTGTCCTGCCAGCCTCCTTTCCCACACTGCAGGACCCTTCCTCCCTGCTGGCCTGGGGATGTGGGTTGGGGAAAAGAGAGGAGCAGCAGGTGCCGAGTTGAGGATTAAGGGTTAGCATGAGCATGGGCCTCAGCCAGGCATTAAGAGGTGAGGCCAGGCTGGTACAGTGGCTCATGGCTGTAATCCTAGCACCCTGTAAGGCAGAGGCTAGAGGATCAGCTCAGGAGACCAGCCTAAGCAGAAGTGAGACCCTGTCTCTACTGAAAATAGAAAAATTAGCCAGGCATCTTGGCAGGCACCTGTAGTCCCAGCTCCACGGGAAGCTGAGGCAAGAGGATCACTTGAACCAAGGAGTTTGAGATTGCCGTGAGCTAGGCTGATGCCACAGCGCTCTAACCTTGGCAATAAAGCAAGATTCTATGTAAAAAAAAAAAAAAGTTGAGTCCTAAGTCTTCACCTAACATTTGCTGTAGGATCACGTCAAAGAACCCTTTCAAGCCAGACACTTATGGTGCCCCAACTATTCAGTATATGTGCTACCGAAGCGAGCACTGCCCCAGCTATTCAGAAGGATTGCTTGAACTCAAGAGGTGGAGTTCAGCCTGGGCAACATACTGAGACCCCCAACTCTAAATAAAGAATTTTAAAGAAGGAGATTCCGTTCCCTCATTCAAGGCCCAGGTTCCAGGCATTCTCTTGTCATAGAGGTTAAAAATTAAGAGGCTGTCTGACCTTTTGCCAGCCCTTGTGGAGAAAACAGGAGATGCCTGGCTTATCTCAGCTTTCCTCATCTTTAGGGTGACAGTTACAGCCCTGCCACTGCCTCCTGCAGGACTCCTCCAGGCTTAGAAATTGTTTGTTTTATCAGCCAGATTGTTTGGCTGCAGGAAATAAGGGTACACATACAAAAGCAATTTGAGATGGATTCAGACTTTGTAGCTCTCTGGCATCAACAATTTCCATTCTTCCTCTCCCCCAGAATATCTGGTGAATGTATAGTCAGTCTTTTTTTTATACTTCACAACAATTAGTTGGAAAAGTACTTTGTGAAGTTCCAACTGTCTTGGGAAGACACTGCCCATGTCATTTCAGCCTCAGCATCTTTCTTGAGTCTCTGAAGCCTGGAAGAGGTAATTGAATATTTCTCCGCCCTCAGATTTCTAAAAGAATGCAACCTGACAGAGAAATTCTGGTTAAGGTTAGGAAACTAGAAATTACCTAGTTTTTGGAAATGTCAGATTATTTTGACATTTAGCCTTTTTTCCTGATAAGGCAATAAGAGATTACAAAAGCAGGGAGAAGCAGAGAGAGGGATGAAGGAGGCAGAAGAGGGGCACAGTGCTGTCTCCCAGGGCCCTCCCCACAAAGGGATGTACTTTAAGGCGGACGAGACATGTGTTGATTGAGAGGCCCTGTAAGCTCCACGTTGCTGAACTCTGAGGGTTTGCAGGAGAGTGGCCACCGAGCAAAGGACCAGCTACTAGGCCCCTGAACAAAGGACCAGCCAGGAGATTCTACAAATTCATTTGTAGAATAGAGGTTGATTTCCACGTATGCCTCTCACATTGCCAGATACCTCAGTCCTGGCGTTGGCCTTCAGTCGACTCGTGTTTTGTCTGACTGCACTGATCCACCTTGTTGTTTATTCAGGCAGTCTTATCTAGTAGTGTTGAGTCACCATTATATTTATTTATTGCCTACACCTACTTATTACAAAAGGCTTCTGAGTTCCTGCCCCAGGTACAGGGTTCTCTGCCTAGAGAAACTGAACTTTGTAAAGTACAAACCGCCTAAACAAAATAGTGACTCCCACATTCCTCGGCATGTTGACTGACATTTTTGGATTTTCGCGAATCCCCCTCCATTTTCCTTTCTCTTTCTTTCTCTTCTTTCTTTCTTTCCTTTCTTAGAATGTATAGAGAATGTTTTGGTAACCTTTGATCATTTGCCTTATGCAAGAGTGGTGGCAAACCAGCATTTAAAACGTTAATATGACTTTAATTCTTGTTATTGGCATTAATTATTTAAATTTTAAAGTTCAGTGTACAGTTGTTACACAGTCTGTATTGATTGGGTCACTTATATTGTGAGTTATTTTAATATTTGCTTGATTGCAGGGAATCTTCACCGAACCAGCAGTGTTCCTGAGTATGTGTACAACCTACACTTGGTTGAAAATGATTTTGCCGGAGGGCGTTCCCCTGTTACTAGAAACTATGACATGCTCAAGGTAGGAGATCAAAGAATGCTCCCCGAGTTATCAGATTACACGAAAACATCTCCAGACTTCCTCAGATTGTTTTCTAATGTTTACATCTCCCAAGTATCATAATTGCCTAAGTAAACTTTGAAAAAATTGATTTTGTAAGGACACCATGGAAAACTGGGGACTTTAAACATAGTCCCCAGTGCCACATTCTAGGAAAAATAAATGTGACTGGAGTTAATCTAGTCTTGTTTGAAAAGTGTCTACCCAGAAAGAGGCCAACTACTCATCTTTAGAGAATCCGACACCTCGGGTTAATAGTCTTCAACAAAGAGGAATTCATGCCTCACGTAAGCTTTATTTCCCTCCTGTGCAGGCTGGAGGAGGCACCAGTGCCACTTACGAAAGTCGCTGGGGGAGAGGAAAGGCACAGTACAATTCACAGAAGTCAGTGGAAGAAAGATCCTTGAGGCAGCCTCTGAGAAGACTTGAGATTTCTCCAGACAGCAGCCCCGACAGGGCTCATCACTTGCTCAGCGATTACCAGTACAGCCAGAGGAGCCAGGCCGGGCACGCCCTGCGGCACCAGGACAGCAGGCGGGCCACCCTCCTCATGCCCCCAAGATACGCTCGCTCGGAAATCGTGGGGTTCAGCCACGGCAATGCAGCAAGCAGACAGCGCCACTATGACACTTGCCACAGACAGTACCAGTATGGGTCTGTCAGTGACACCGTTTTTGACAGCGTCCCTGCCAACCCAGCGGTGCTCACATACCCCAGGCGGGGCACCAGTCACAGCATGGGCAACCTCTTGGAGAAAGAGTACTACCTGTCATCAGGGCCTGCCTCGGGGCAGGTCAGGCCACTGATGCCCCTGCAGCCGGCCGCTCAGAACAGGGCGGCCAGGTCCTCCTGGCACCAGAGCTCCTTCCACAGCACCCGCACGCTCAGGGAGGCCGGGCCCGGTGTCGCTGTGGATTCCAGCGGGAGGAGAGCGCACATGACCGTGGCCCAGGCGGCGGCAGGGGGAGGTGGGAATTTGCTTTCAGAGAGAGGCGTATTCACCGACTCCCAGCTCGGGTGAGTCCCCCTTCTGAGTCTGCACCTCAGCTACTGCCAGCACATTCTGTTCCCACAGCCCTGTCACCAGAAGCTGGCGCTTCTGGGACTGGAGAGAAAGGCTTCCAGAGATAAGTGATTAAAATAATGACTTTGCAGGCAGCTGCCTAATTGACAGATCGGCCTGTTGACCTCAGGGACAGGGGCCAAGCTACCTGCTCACGTGGCAGCTTTGTGTGGAAATGTGACATTTAGTCCATCTGTTCCAGATTAGGTGCCTCAGGGATCCCTCTGCCGTGTGAAAATCGGCTCTGAATGGGTGCAAACCCCAGCATAGACCAAGAAATGGATAGCTGCGTGTGCATTTGTTTAGTCATTCCTTGAAATAAAGAAAGGAAAAGGTAAAGATGCTTGTTGGTGGTGCTAGGCATGGACCTCAGATGCTGCTCTGATACTACTACCGTAAAAAGACAGTGAGAACTATGGAAAAGCAGCTGATTTGTAGACCTCCCTTTCCTTTCTTTGATTCTTGGTACCTTTACTCTTTGATTTCTAGCATCAGTGATTTGGAGGGTATTTTTTTTAGCAATATTGAATAATAAAATTAATTTTTTTCTTTTTTTTATTAAGACAGTCTCACTTCGTCACCCTCTGTAGAGTACTGTTGCATCATAGCTCACAGCAACCTCAAATTCTTGGGCTCAAGTGATTCTCTTGCCTCAGCCTCCCTAGTAGCTGGGACTACAGGTGCCCGCCGCAGCACCCAACTATTTTGTTGTTTTTGTTGTTGTTCAGCAGGCCTGGGCCGGGCTCGAACCCACGAGTTCCAGTGCACGTGACCAGCACCCTAACCACTGAGCTATGGGTACCCCCATAATAAAAATTTTTAAAGCCTTTCCTGTTGACATTGACTCAATTAGTTTGTGGCACTTAACCCTTCCTCAGGTTTAATACTAGAGCACAAAGTTTGTATACTGAGAAGTTTATTAAGGAGAAAGGTTGAGGAATGGATGAATGATTAAATCGGTAACTCTTGAAATAATGAACTAGTATCATTAGGGTAAAACACTGGCTATGTCATTGTTATTTGATTGCTAACATTGCTTGATGGTAGTTATTACCTCTAATCACCCTTTAGATGAAATTCTGCAGCATCCCCATTGGACTAAGCAGGCACTGGTGATAAACTACTTCTCAAGATGTAAGGGCTAATCTAATCTGGAAGCAGGAAATTTTTTTTATGAAATGAAATTCAGCATGAGACTTCTAATATTTCTTGTAGTAAATCTTTGGCAATATGACCATACTTACAAAAACAAAAAAAAAATTATCAGGTAATTATTTATAGATGAAAAGGTGATAAGAGTTTTTAAATGGATAATTTAAAATTTATGGACTGTCTACTGTAGTCCAGGATTTGTGATAGGCACTGTTTTAGCAAAATGATTTTAAAAGTAATAAAACTTTTTTTTTTTTTTTTTTTTTTTTTTTTTTTGAGACAGAGTCTGGCTCTGTCTGCCTGGCTAGAGTGCAGTGGCATCAGCCGAGCTCACTGTAATTTCAGTCTCCGGGGCTCAGGTGATCCTCCTACCTCTGCCTCCTGAGTAGCTGGGACTATAAGCACCTGGCACCACACCATCTAATTTTTCCATTTTTAGTAGAGACAGGATTTCACACTTGCTTCGGCTGGTCTTGAACTCCTGACTTCAAGCAATCCTCCAACCTCAGCCTCTCAAAATGCTAATATTATAAGCGTGATCCACCCCCAAGTTCCTTAAACCACCCTGTCACTTTCCAGTCTCGGCCCACTGCGGTATGGCTCAGTCCCTCCTTTTCACTGAGACAGCCTTCTGACAATGACTGCTTATTACTTTGTCATAGACAGACCTACAGTCCTCAGGTTACCCAGCCTACGGACGACTCAGAGTCTCTCTTCCCTTGGTTCTCAGGGCACCAGCCTCTCCAGCCATTTATTTCTTTCTAGCCTCAGTGCTCCCTTTCTGCACACCCTACAGAGGCATCTGCAATAGCCCTCCTCTTCCAAGTCTTGGTGCTCTTCCAGAGGGCCCCAGGCCCCTTGCTTGTATCCCCATGATCCCCAAAGTCTGTCTTCATTTCTGACCTCCGTGCTGAACTCTGGGCCTGTCTATCTAACAACCTCCTGGCCATCCCAAACTCAGCAAATCCTAAACCAAATCCATCAGCTCCTCCGTAGCCTCGACGCCTACCCATCTCCTCCTGCTGTAGTCCTGCCATTTAAAACCGGGCAGCCATGCTTAGCCTCTCGCTCTGCAGTCACCTATCACCAGGCCTGATTTTCCCCTCCTTAACGGGTCTGCATTTTTTCATTTCCTTCCATTTTATTACATGGGTCTCTGCCTCTGGCCTTGCTGGTTCAGAACAGTTCTCTAGGACTGTCCCAAGGCTCTTCCCAAGTCTGATTGTTCCGTATTTATAACACTCCCGTAATTCCACTAAGTGTTGGTGCTTTTTAGCTGGACACGCGAGACCCATCGTGTTTTCACCTCTGGTCATCACTGCAGTCTCTTCTCTTTCTACTCTCTTCCAGCCTTCATCACCACCATCCCCAAACACACCTGTACACGTACACACTCAAACCACTTGAAACCTCTTCTACTTTCCTTAATGCAAGGTACTCCTCCACTCTCTGCCACCACTCTCTCCCCCACAGCTTTCCCGCCACTCCGGCCTGACCCCTCATTCTGGATTCAGCTCAGGTGCCACCACCTTCTGACCACTTCCTTCCCAAACTAGCTGAGGGGCCCTGGATAGCAGCAGACATCTCCCTCAGAGTAATATACCGAAGTTACTCATTTACTTATCAGTTATGCCGCTAGACTTTGAGCTTTTTGCAAATGCTTTAATTGTCTTCATATTCTTAGCTCCCTAAAACGGAGGCAGAACTGTGCTGGATGCTATACATGCCTATAAATGTGTGGCAAAGGAATGAGAGAAAGGATAAGTAAAATATAAACTTTACTTTTGACTATCTATTTATTTGTTTATTTTTTATTGAGACAGAATCTCACTTTGTGGCCCCCTGGTAAAGTGCGGTGGCATCACAGCTCACAGCAACCTCAAACTTTTGAGCTTAAGCTATTCTCTTGCCTCAGCCTCCCAAGTAGCTGGGACTACAGGCGCCCACCACAACGCCCGTCTATTTTTCGGTTGCAGTTGTTTAGTTGGCCTGGATGGGATTTGAACCCGCCACTCTCGGTATATGTGGCTGGTACCATAACCACTGTGCTATGGGCACCGAGCCTGGTGGAAACAGTTTTAAAAAATAAGTAAAAAATTCCAGGTGAATTTTTTCTTAAAAATACGATTTTTGTACCTATTGGGGCTTGGTGGTTCAGCAAATGAATGCTAGTTTCTTCCTGTCTACTCAGCACTGGAGTAAGTACCATAAGAGACACAGATTGAGTGGAGTGCCATGAAGGTTGAGAAAGGGGAGGCGGGAAAAAGGAGATTGAACATGTGATCAAGGGCTAGGCTGTGTCCTGCCTTCTAGTGTGTGTAGGAGTTTGAAATTTTCAGAGGGGGTTTCTCTGGGGCAGCGGAGGGACGGTTAGAGGTCCGCTTAGAGTGCACCTGCAGTGGAGTCGGGGTGTGACTTAGAGCAACGCAGGGCAGAAAGCCGGTCATGTTGCCTTCCCTCCAATTCCTCTTAATCAGCAACTGCTTTTTAAAAAACTGTGTAGCCCCATGTAGAGAGCTATGATGTCATAGCTCACAGCAACCTCAAACTCTTAGACTTAAAATAATCCTCTTGGCTAGTTTTTCAATTTTTAGTAAAGATGGAGTCTCACTCATGCTCAGCTGGTCTGGAACTTCTGAGTTCAAGCAATCCACTGGCCTCGGCCTCCAGAGTGCTAGGATTACAGGTGTGAGCCACAGTGCCTGGCCACAACTACTTTATGTTTTGTTTTGTTTCAAAATATTAAGAGGGTGCAAATGCTTTTGTTGCACAGATAGCTTTTATCATGCTTAAGCCGGGGCTATTAGTGTGCCCAGCACCCAGATAGTGGTCACTGTGCCGTTAGGGTAGGTTTCCACCCCTCCCATCCTATACCTTCCCTCTTCTTGATTTCCAATGACTTTTACTCTCTCTGTACCCATGTGTGCCCATTCATGAGCTCCCAATTATCAGAGAGTATATGCAGTGTTGTTTTTTCATTCTTGAGATGCTTCACTTAGGGTAAGGATCTCCAGTTCAACCCAATTGCTGCAGAAGACATTAATTCATTTCTTTTTGTGGCTGGGCAGCATGCTATGGTAGCCGCGCACCACATTTTAAGCCACTGGTGATTTGATAGACACTTAGGTCAGCAACTGCTTTAGTTCTGAATACTTCAAGTCTCTTTCAACCATTCCTTTTCTCCCATTTCCATTTTTAACAGCCCAGTTCAAGGCTTTATTGCCTCAGCTAAAACTGGTGGTGCCCTCCACCCTGTTTTCTATACTCCCTGCAGAGTCATCTTTCCAAAGTAGCACTTGCCTCATACTTTAAAATCATCTTAAGTTAAGGAAATTGCCCCTCTGGGGCATCTGACACTTGGAGGAGCTTTCTGTTTATTTCTAGTATCTGCTTGGCCTTCAGAGGTGTAGCCACATTCCTGCCTCAAGGGAAGCTGCCTGGGGCAGGGCTGTGTTGTTAGTAGCAGGAATGCTGGTTACCAGGGCATTATACACACACAAAAAGGTACTGTTTTTCCCCCTTTGTAATGTCTTACATTATGACCAATGGTGTTTTTTACCCTGCTTCCTCCAACATTTTTTTTTTTTTTTTCATTTCTAAGGGTATCATTTGAAGATATTAACTAAAGTTGAAAAGATTGGTCCTGAAAAGTATGTTCAGAGGACAGGGAGGGCAGGGTCACATGTTCTCCTTTACTCCCTTATGCGGAGCCCCAACTCCCAGGCCACTTTCAGGCATCACCAAGTGTTTGAAAGTGAGTGGGAAATGAAGCGGGGGGGGGGGGGGGGGGGGGTTGTGCGGGACGAACACCAGCAAGAGCCAACG